>CAUYQU010026104.1:0-80263 GCA_963574635.1 Cheracebus regulus
AGAAACAAAGAGGGACATTACATGGTGGTGAAAGGATCAATGCAACAAGAAGAGCTAATGATCCTAAATATATACGCACCCATTACAGGAGCACCCAGATACATAGGGCAAGTTCTTAATGACTTACAAAGAGACTTAGACGCCCATACAATAATAGTGGGAGACTTTAACACTACACTGTCAATATTACATAGATCAATGAGATAGAAAATCAACAAGGATATCCAGGACTTGAACTGAGACCTGGAACAACCAGACTTAACAAATATTTATAGAACTCTCCTCCCACAAATCCACAAAACATACATTTTTCTCAGTATCACATTATACCTATTTTGAAAGTGACCACATAACTGGAAGTAAATCACTCCCCAGCAATTCCATAGCATTTCACAGGTTTAAATAAAATATTGGTTGGCTGCTTGTTATTTTCATTCCCTATTCCTTCCTGTCTCCATTGTTAAACACAATTATTGGCATAAAAGAGGTTTTTAATACACATTTTTAGACTGTATTCTAGCCTGGGCAATAAAACAAGGATCCCATTCTCTCTCCCTCTTTCTCTTCCTCTTTCTTTCTATCTTTCATTCTTTTTTTCTTTCTTTTGCTGTTTCTTTCTTTCTCCTTTTCTCTCTTTTTCTAAAATCTCTTCCTCTTTGTTTCTCTTTCATTTTTTTCTTTCTTTTGTGGTTTCTTTCTCCTTTTCTCTCTTTTTCTAAAATCTCTTCCTCTTTCTTTCTCTTTCACTCTTTTTTTCTTTCTTTTGATGTTTCTTTCTCCTTTTCTTTTTCTAAAATCTCTTCCTCTTTCTTTCTCTCTTTCATTCTTTTTATAAAAAAAAAAAGAAAGTAACAGAATTTTCAATAGCATATAAAATACTTAGAAATAAATCTAACCAAAGAGAGTAAAGTTTTGTATACTGAAAACTACAAAACATTGCTAAAGTAAAAATCTAAATAAAGAGAAAGACATTCATGTTAATGGATAGGAAAACTTATATTGTTAAGATATTAATATTATCCCCAAAGTGATCCAAAGAGTCAACGTTAATAGCTATCCTTTTTTGCAACATTTGAAAACTGATCCTGAAATTCATACAGAATTGCAAGAGACTCTGAATAGCCAAAACGATCTGAAAAAGATGACTCTGAAACTTGCAAAAAAAAAAAAAAGCGACAGTAGTAATTAAATAGTATGGTACTGGCATAAGGATACACATGTAGGCCAATGGAGTAGAATGATGAACCCAAAAATAAACTTTCGTACGAAAAGGGTCAACTGACTTTCAACCAAGGTTGTCAAAACCATTTAATGGGGAAAGGACAGTTTTTTCAACAATGGGTGTTAGAAAAACTGAATATTCACATGTAAAAAGAATAAAGTTTAATCTTTACCTTACACCACATATAAAAATTAACTCATAACAGATCAAAGACCTAAACTTAAAAGATAAATCTTTTTAAAACCCCTTAGAAGATAAGGATTGTAATCTTCACGACACTGGATTTGAAAATTATTTCATGGATATGATACCAAAACCAGTCAACAGCAAACAAAAATTAGACTTCACCAAGATTAAAAACTTCTGTTTATCAGATAACACTAACAAGAATGAAAATAAACCCTAAATCACTTGGCAAAAAATACAAAAAAGCATCTGACAAAATTCAATATCCTTTCATGAAAGAAGCACTCAAAAGAACAGACATAGAAGAAACTTACCTCAACATAAGAGAGGCCATAAATGAAAAGCCCACAGTTTTCAGTTTTTTGAGACAGAGTCTCACTTTGTCACCCAGGCTGGAGTGTAGTGGCGCAGTCTCAGCTTACTGCGACCTCCGCCTCCCAGGTTCAAGCAAGTCTCCTGCCTCAGTCTCCCGAGTAGCTGGGACTACAGGTGCGCACCACCACATCTGGCTAATTTTTATATTTTTAGTAGAGACAGGGTTTCATTATGTTGGCCAGGCTGATCTACATCTCCTGATCCACCTGCCTCGGCCTCCCAAAGTGCTGGGATTACAGGCATGTGCCAGAATTTGTTTTTTAAAACTCAAAAGAAAACCAAACAAAATCCAATCAAAACCGGGCAAAAGACATGAACAGACATTTCTCCAAAGAAAATATGCAAATAGCCAACCGGAACAGGAAGGCATGTTCACTATAATTAATCATGAGGAAAATGCAAATAAAAACCACAATGAGATACAAATTCACACCTACTAGAATAGGTGAATTTTTTTTCAAAAGGCAAGTAGTAAGTATTGGCAAGGAAGTGGAGAAACCAGAAACCTCTGGTATTGTTGGTGACAATGTAAAATGGTGCAACTGCTATGCAAAACAGTTTGGTTGTTTCTATGTAATCCAGACATTCTCCTCCTAGGTATACACAGTCATGTGTCACTTAAGGATAGGGATACGTTCTGAGAAATGCCCTCTTGTGAAAAATCAGAGTATACTTACACAAAAGATGGTAGCATCTACTACACACCTAGGCTATATGCTATAGTTTGCAGCTCCTAGGCTACAAACTTGTATAGCATGTTACTGTACTGAATACTATAGGCAACTGTAACTCAATGATAAGTTTTCACGTATGTAAACACAGAAAAGGAAATTTGTTGCACTACATTAGGACAGCTATGACAATGTTATCAGATGACAGGAATTATAATAAGCTCCATTATAATCTTATGGGAACACTGTCATATATGTATGTGGTTTGCTGTTGTCTGAAACATGGTTATACAATGTATGACTGTATGTACAAAAGAACTGAAAGCAGAAAACTGAGAAAATATTTGTAAATCCACGTTCACAGTACCATTACTCCTAATATCCAAAAGGCTCAAAAATGTCCACTGGTGGATGAGTATAGTATATACATACAATAGAATATTAGTCATAAAAGGAATGAAATTTTAATGTATGCTATGACAGACTGACTTTGGAAACACTATGTTCAGTGAAGTAAGCCACACACAGAAGGACAAACATTATTATTCCACTTATATGAGGTACCTAGAATAAGCAAATTCATGGCGACAGAAGATGACAGAATGTAAAAGAGCTGAGCATAGTGGCTCACACCTGTAATCCCTGCACTTTGGGAGACTGAGGCAAGAGAATGGCCTGAGTGCAAACACCAGAGACCAGCCTGAGCAATACAAGACCCCATCTCTACAAAAAATACAAAAATTAGCTGGGCACACTTTAGTTCCAGGTACTCAGGAGCCTTAGGCTGGAGGGTCACTTGAGCCCAGGAGTTTTAAGTTTGCAGAAGTGAGCTATAATCATGCTGCTGCATCCAGCATGAGTGATACAGCAAAAAAGGAATGTAAAATAGAAGAAACCAGGGGCTGAAAAGAGGGAGGAAATTAAGGGTTATTTTATGAGTACAAAGTTTATGAGTACAAAGTTGTTACTAGTGATGATGAAAATGTTTTGGGTGCTGATAGCAGTGATAGTTACACAACATTATGATTATCTTTAATCCCACTGACTTGTACACGTATAAATGGTGAAAATGGTAAATTTTATGTTACGCATATTTTACCAAAATATAAAAGGAAAAGAAAAAGTACATATACATTAAAAGCCTTCACCCAAGGACAAGCATGGTGGCTCATGCCTGTGATCCCAGCATTTTGGAAGGCTGAGGTGGGTGGATCAAGAAGTCAGGAGTTCGAGACCAGCCTGGTCAATGTGGTGAAACCCCATTTCTACTAAAAATGCCAAAATTGGCTGGGTGTGGTGGCAAATGCCTGTAATCCCAGCTACTTGGAAGGCTGAGAGGCAGGAGAATTGCTTGAATCTGGGAGGCGAAGGTTGCCGCAGTGAGCCAAGATTGCACAATTGCACTCCAAAGCCTGGGCGACAGAGCAAGACTTGTCTTACACCCTCATGGGATCAAAGAACATTTTTAAAAACCACATGAGAGAAAAATTTGCCAGCAGGAGATGAGGAGATACACTTTTTGGTAAAATCTTTTGTTTCTTAAGTTCTTAGTCCATAAAACAATGTACAACTACTAATCATTTCTGCTACAAAGTTCTGAGGGGAATAAAAGTGGCTTTAGTATCTTACACTCACTCAAATTCTTCTTCAAGCATAAAGAGACATTTCAAGTGTATTCAACTCCGGAACATAACATGCACAAATTTCTCTTCAGGAAAAACAAAAGCCTACTCTGTGAAATCCATAAGAAAAATAAATACAAATTAATTCTGGAGTAAGGAAGAAAGGAATGAGAAAAACAGATTTAGGAAAAAGAATTTGTCAGTCACATACTTAAATATAGCGTAATACTAAACAAGTGTGGGAATTATGGTTATAGTATATCATCTGCAAATAACAATAAAAACTCGGAGGTGGAAAATGAGAAAGTAGGAGAAAAGTGTTTAATTTCATCATCCTATAAAGGAGAAAAATCATTACTGTACTTTACAATAAAAAGAACAAATCCACAAAGAAAATCAAAGTTCCCATCAGACACAAGAGTTTTACAAATTTCTGAAACATTAAAATGTCTGGAAATATTTTATTTTCATTTATTTATTTATTTTTGAGATGGAGTCTTGCTCTGTCGCCCAAGTAGAGTGCAGTGGCACGATCTCGGCTCACTGCAACCTCCATCTGCCGTGTTCAAGCAATTCTCCTGCCTCAGCCTCCTGAGTAGCTGGGAATATAGGCACGTGCCTCTAACGCCCAGCTAATTTTCGTATTTTTAGTAGAGACAGCGTTTCACTGTGTTTTTCAGGCTGGTTTCAAACTCCTGATCTCACGATCCTCCCACCTCAGCATCCCAAAGTGCTGGTATTACAGGTGTGAACCATCATGGCGGCCTGCAAATACCTTTTTAAAATGTAATAGGTAAAGAAAGTTGTAGCTAAGAGTATGTTTTAAGAAAGCTATAGAGGAGGCAGCTAAGACAATCTTCCCAATATAACTGGGAAAGATTCTGGGCTGAGAGTAACAGATTTGATTGACAGAAGAAAGAAACATGGATAAAAACTTAAATAAAGTTTTCTATAAAAAGTGATTCTTTCTGTCAGCTATCCATCAGTTAGAAAAACATGAGCAGCCAACATATAGGTGACCCGGATCCACCAGAGATCTCTTCTGGGGGAGAAAATTATATAAAGTAATTGCACATAAGTATAGATACTGGTATCACTGTACATTCTCTCATTTAGTCGTACAACCTGAAATGCAAGCTTGATGAGACAAATGAGAAAAGTAAGAACAGTTATGCCTCCAGTACCATTTTCCCAGAATTTGCCAGACAAGAGCTCCATTTGAGAGACAGCACTATTAGAAAAGCATTTTATGGGCTGGGCACAGTGGCTCACACCTGTAATCCCAGCACTTTGGGAGGCCGAGGAGGGTGGATCACAAGGTCAGGAGATCGAGACCATTCTGGCCAAAATGGTGAAACCCCATCTCTACTAAAATACAAAAACTAGCTGGGCGTGGTGGCATGCGCCTGTAGTACCAGCTACTAGGGAGGCTGAGGCAGAAGAATTGCTTGAACCTGGGAGGCAGAGGTTGCAGTGAGCCGATATCACGCCACTGCACTCCAGCCTGGCATGTGGAGACAGAACAAGACTCTGTCTCCAAAAAAAAAAAAAAAAAAAAAAAGTATGACACTCCAGAGTATATACAACATATACCTAGTTGTCTTTTAAAAATATGAATGGGGCCAGGTGTGGTGACTCATGCCTATAATTCTAGCACTTTGGAAAGCCATGGCAGGAGGATTGCTTGAGCTCATGAGTTTGAAACCAGTCTGTACAACATGGCGCAGCCTCGTCTCTGCCAAAAATACAAAAATTAGCCAGGCATAGTGGTGTGCACCTGTAGTCCCAGCTACTCAGGAGGCTGAGGTGGGAGGATAACTTGAGCCCAGGAGGTGGAAGTTGCAGTGAGCCAAGACTGCATCACTGTACTCTAGCCTGGGCAACCAAACAAACAGCAAAAGCATATGAAGTGACCCACAACATAAAAAATCCAGTACAGACAAGAAATATAAATATGTAATAGAGGAAGAAACAACCCCTCATGGTAAATTCCTGAAAGGGCAGGAAGAAATAAGATTAAAATCATAAAATGCAATACAGAAAGGGCTATTGCAGCGGCCAGACTATAACTCAAGTACAGTTATAACTTCAGATGCTAACAGTATACAACAATGTCTAATAAGGTAGTAATCTAAATATGAGTATAAGGGCGTGTGTGCATGCGTGTACACACACACACAAACACACAAATACACACACACACACACAATTAGGCAGGTGGTGCTCCTATCTGTAGTTCCAAGCTACTTGGGAAGTTCACTTGAGCCCAGAAGTTCAAGGCAGCATGAGCTAATTACACCACTGCACTCCAGCCTAGATGAGAGCTGGAGACTCTGTCTCAAACAGGCATGCGATGTTAGACATGGGAAGTCAAAGAAAATATACTGAAAACCTAGATCATTAATAATGAAAAATATTTTAATTATATATATCACTAAATATAATGAAAGAAATAGCAACATAATGGAAGAAATTAAATGTAATTGAAGAAACCACTATTTATAATAGCAACAAAAAATAAACCAAAGTCCTAAGATTAAGCATAGCATGAAATAAAAATCTATACAGGAACAACTTTGAAACTATGAATAATGCAAAAGAAAAAAGAAAAGAAGTATCATACTTTGGACAGAAAGACCGAACTTCAGTTCTCAAATTAATCATTAACACAATGAAAACATTTTACGTCAATGCTAAAATTCATATGAAGAAATAAGACAGAAAAGTTATGACAATAATGAGAAATGCCTAGTTGTCTCAAGCATTTTAAAATATTACAAAGATACAAGTAAAAATAAAAAAGAAATTAGTATAAACTCAACAAACATATTCTTAAAGGACCAGAAAGTAAGTATTTTAGGATTATGGGTAACAGCATCTCTGCCGACTACTGAACTCTGCCGCTGTTCTGTGGAAGCCACCACAGACAATACGTAAAAGAACGAGCATGCCTGTGTAACGAAAATTTCCGAAAACAGACAGGTGACTAACAGACAGTTTATGAATCCCTGGCATAGACCACAATTACACATAGAATTAGGTCAGTCTAGAAAGTTCAAAAAATGACGCAGTCAAAACAAAACTGAAATCTCAAGTCAGAATGAGGAGTTAATAAACAAATGGAACTGGGAAAATTACACAACAAAAAAGGGAAGAGAACTGGACACATAACACTTTAACATAAATCTCAGCTGGATCAACAATTAAGATATGTAACTGCAACAGAAAATGTATAGGAAGAAACTAAAGGAGAATTATCTTATAATGCTGGGAATAAAGAGGCATTTCAAACCAAGATACAAATATCCATAGACCATAAAAACTACAACCACATATTTGAAACTGAACAGTAAAAACCACCTTAAGCAAAGCAAAAGGCATCAAATCAGGATACAGTCATGAGTTATAATCACGAACCAAAGATCAATTTTAGTGACACAAAGAGCTCCTACAAATTAAACAACAAGAAAAACAATTGATAAATGGCAAAAAACATAAACAGACAATCCCAGAAAAAGCAACAAAATGGTTCTTAAACACAAGATTGGCAAACTCACTCATAATAAAAGAAATGTAAATTTAAAATACCAATGATATGACTTCTTACTCATCAGATTGGCAAAGATTATGAAATTTAATGTGTTGACAAAATTAAGGAGAAAGTCAAACTGTCATACTAGTATTTACCATGTTAACCACACATACACTTTAACCTAGTAATTCTAATTCTACTTGTAAGTAGGAATTTATAGCTACACAAGTTTTGCACAAGGATGAAATGAACACATTAGAAGTTACTTATAGCACTGTTTGTAATAAAACAGACTGGGTGGGGGGTGGGGGAAGATATTGCCCATGAATGGGAATTGGTTAAATTATGGTGTATACATTTAATTAAATACTATACAATCTTACAAGAAGATAAAAAGCACTTCATATATTGATGAGAAATCTTCAAAACAAATTAAGTTTAAAAAAATAAAAGTCTGGTTGGTATGCTACAAATGTGAAAAAATAAAAAGGAAGAAAAATTTATGTAGTTTGCTATTTATACAAAAAAATCTGATACACCTGAAAAGATAAGAACTGCATGCCTGAGGAAAAACATGTAATATATCTTTTGTATTTACTTTTGGAATTTTGAATCATGTGGATATATACCTATTCAAAAAAATTTTCTTAAAGTACAACAGACAAGAAACATACCAATACAACAATTCAGGATAGAAGGGTAGACTGTATAAATGAGAATAACAGGAAAATGTCTCTTTATTAAACGAGGATGGTTTCATGAAGAAGCTCCAAATGACTGACTCTGACTTCCTTCAATTCTACCAGTAATATAGTAAGACATAGACTCGGAAGCCAGATTTCAGTCCCAGCTTGTCCATGTCTTGGTCTCCTTAGCTATAAAACAGGATAATAGAATTTACCTCACAGAGAAGCACTTAGAAGATTGATAAGCAAAGCACTCAACAAATGTGAGCTGTTAATATTACCTGTGCAGCAGCCCAAATGCAGTCAATATGTTGAGTACTCAGTCGCCCTTCTGCTGCCAAAAAATTCAAAATCACTTGGCACTGTTTGATAATCTGTAAGAGAAAAACAGTATCATTAATTTAAAAAATATTCTTCTCTATCAACAGAACAGAGAAGTCATGTAATCATCCACAAACCTCAATGTGTAAATTTGGTCCAAATATATGCTCCACCACATTGTTACTAATAAGCCAGTCTGCAAGTTCTTTTGCAATGGACCTAAAGTAATAAAAATAGTTAGCACATTAAAAATATATTTTTGTCATCTTTTCTCATGTCTAAAAGGTAGACTCAATTGAAAACCTAAATTTGTTCCCATACCAATTACAAAGAATTAGATACAATCAGTTTTACAGAATACTACAAAGCATAACTAGAATGAAATATAATGCTGAATTTATAAATTCAAATTCCCTGAGTTTATAAACAAGCAACAAATAACTGTAAAGTTAAAGTAACAAGTAACACTAAGTACACAGGTGTAACACTGAATTAGTGAGGTATTATCCTACTCAAGGTCTTTGCCTTCCCCCTTTTTCATTTCCACAGTATGTATTGAAACATTTAGGAAAGATTTCCCAATATGCCCTCTATAATGAGATAATATCAGGAAAGTAGATTACCAAAAGTATGAACAACAAAAGAACTATCCCCAAGCCAAACTGTAAGTCTCCTGGCTGATACTATTAAATATTCCACTAATAGATGAAAAGTGAAGTAACAGACATTCATGTACCACATAATAATGATTTGGTCAATGACAGACCAAACGATGGATCAAATATACAACAGTGGTCTCATAAGATTATATTAAGATTATAATTGACATGAGCAATTCCTGTTACCTAATGACACTGTGGCAATAATAATGTCATAGAGCATTACTCCCAGGTTTGTGGTAATGCTCATGTAAACAAATCTACTGCACTGCCAGTCATATAAAAGTATAGCATGTGCATACAGTATGTAATACTTGATAATAAATGATGATGTAACTAGTTTATGTATTTACTTTTTAAAGAATACTCTTCCTAGTTTTTTTTTTTTAAAAAAGAAGGCATTGTCAGCATGGGAGAGGACAGCTCCATGAGTATTATTAAAAAGTTAAAAAAAAAAAAAAGGAAAAGAAAAAGCTTATAGAATATTTTTTAAAAATACTTTTGTATAGCCATACAATGTGTTTTGTGTTTTCAATAAGAGTTAAAATGTTTAAAAATTTTTTAAGTTTATAAAATTAAATAAAAAGAGTAAGCTAAGATTAATATTGAAGAAAAAATTTTTTTTAATAATTTGTGTAGCCTAAGTATACAGTCCTTACAAAGTCTACAATAGCGTAGAGTCACATCCTAGGCCTTCACACCCGCTCAGCAATCGCTTACCAACTCAACCAGAGTTGGAACTGTATAGGATGCTTACCAGGAATGCAGCTTCCAGTTCTGCAAGCTCCATTCTTGGTAAGCATCCCATACAGGCAATACCCTATTTCATCTTTTTTGCTAATTTTTTTACATTATTTTTTCTACAGTTAGATACGTTTAGACATAAATATTTACAAAGTGTTACAACTGCCAACAGAATTAAGTAAAGTAACATGCTGTACAGGCTTGGAGCCTAGGAGCAACAGGTTATATACCATGTAGGTCTGTGTAAGTTTGCACAATGAAATCACCTCATGATGCATTTCTCAGAATGTATCCCTGTCATTAAGTGCCATATGACTATATTATAAAATGAATGGAAGAAAATTAGTTTCAAAATAAAATGTACAATAAAATGTCCCCAATGTTTTCAACATTATATACAGATAAACTGGAAGAATTAAGTAATTTACTTTCTTACTGCAACAAAGAATTACATTCTATAATTGTATACTAACAATTTTTATTAAAAAAAAAAAACTAGGAATTATATGGACCTCAAAAGGTAAAACATTAAAATATAGATATATTTTACCTATTTCTAAGTAATCCTAATGAAGTTATGATCCATAAGATTCAACTCTTATTTACATAATAGTTCAAGAAACAAAACTCTTTAAAAAAAAAAAAAACACTATTATGTAAGTCTATTAAAGGACATTAAAAGGGGACCTAGGCTGGTGGTGCTATGGCTGACGCCTGTAATCCCAGCACTTTGGGAGACTGAGGCTGGGGAGACTGCTTGAGCCTAGGAGTTCGAAGTCAAGCTGGGCAACACAGTAAAAGCGTATTTCTACAAAAACTAAAATAAAATTAGCCACATGTGTTGAGTCATGCCTGTGGTCCCAGCTACTAAGAAGATTGAGGTGGGAAGATCATTTGAGTCCAGAAGGTCAAGGCTGCAGTAAGCCTTAATAGTGCTGCTGCACTCCAGCTTGGGCAACAGAGCAAGACACTCTCTCAAAAATGTAAAGGGGAGACCCAGGGACTTTTATAATAATAGTACAACTATAAAACTGAACAGTATTAATAACCACTAGTCAGAGGTCTCAAAACATACATGCAATGGAAGTCAAAGAAAGTGGGAGGGGGTGCCAGAAAAACTATGTGAATACCCCAAACTTCCAAAAGCTGATGAAACACATTCATCTACACATCCAAGAAGTAGAACAAACTCCAGGAGGATAAACACAAAAAAATCCACATCTACACATATTGTAGTCAAATGGTTTAAAGCAGTGAGAGAAAAACAACTAAGCATACACAAGGGAACCAGAATAAGATTAATAGTTAACTTCTATCCAAAACAGTAATAGAGCTATGTTGAAGCAATGTTTTTTATTTTATTAGAGTTAAGTCAGTATGAATGTGAAGAAGCTGAATGCGTATTTAACTCAAAAAACTAAGAAAATAATTGTTAAAATATTTAAATCAATGAAATTAAAATGGCATACTAGAATCTACCTATATACTATAAAGTAAGACAGCAAAGGAGAAACAGAGAAACAAGACATGAGATACACAGAAAACCAACAACAAAATGACAGCTATAAAATAAGCCATATAAAATTATTAGTGAATTAAAAATTCTAATCAAGGCACAGATTATAGGACTAGATTTTTTTTAAAGTTCCAACTATATGCTACCCCAAAAGATATACTTTAGATTCAAAACAAGCAGACTGAAAATAAAAGAATGGAAAAAAGATAAACCATGCCAACAATAAGCTTAAGAAAGGTTTCATGGTTATACTAATACCAAATAAAATAGACTTTAAGCCAAAAAGTGTCTAAAAGAGACAAGGACATTTAAAATGAAAAAAAAAAAAAAAAAAAAAAAAATGTTATCAGGAACACATAAGGACCTAACAAAAGAATTCCTGAAATACATGAAGCAAAAACTGACAACAGAATTGAAAGGAGAAACAGACAATTCAACAATACAGCTAATTCTTGTTACTCTCATTAGTTATATTCTACAGAGTAACAGCAAACATTCAATTAGCTAATACTGAACCCTTGGTCCTACAGGAAATATGTACATCATATACACATAATACACTGATCTTGGATCTGAAAAACCTCTCATACTGGTTGATTACTGGTTGATTCTATTTTCTCTATTTTACAAAAGAGAAAACAGAGTGGCCAAGCACAGTGGCTCACACCTGTAATCCCAGCACACTGCGAGGCTGAGGCGGGTGGACTGCTCCAGGTCAGGAGCTCAAGACCAGCCTGACCAACATGGTGAAACCCTGTCTCTACTAAAAATACAAAAATTAGCTGGGTGTGATGGCAGGAACCTATAATCCCAGCTACTCAGGAGGATGAGGCAGGAGAGTTGCTTTAAGCCAAGGGGCAGAGATTGCAATGAGCCAAGATAAAGCCACTGCATTCCAGCCTAGGCAACAGAGCAAAACTCCATCTCCCCCCCAAAAAAAGGAGAGAAAACGAGGTTCAAAAGTGTTTGTATTACCTTGCCTGAGGCCAACCCCTATGCCTAAACAAGTGCTAGAGTTGGGATTCAAACACCATCCAAGTGGTGCCATCGATTCTTACACTCCACCACACTGTCCCTCAACACCGCCATCTCAATATTCCATTATTTGTGAAGAAAGAAAAATATTTTTTCTTCTCTTCCATGGTTTCTAATTTGTGAACTCATCCATTTGCTGCAATTTATTTTTAACTCCAAAATCAATACTTCTGGCATTTTCATGGTCACTCAAAGATATGCACATAGCAGTCAAGATTGGAATCTTCCAATATGCACGTTCCCAGCTAAAGTGAAACAAGGTGGCACTCTGCCATCCTGCTTCAGAGCTCATACAGAGATGACCAAATCTGCAAACACTAAGGATCAAATGTATTTGGAAACTTCAATACCTACTTTTATTTATTATTTTTTTTGAGACAGAGTCTTGCTCTGTTGCCCAGGCTAGAGTGTGGAGTGTGCAGTGGTGCAATCTCAGCTCACTGCAACCACCACCACCCAGGTTCAAGTGATTCTCCCACCTCAGACTCCAGAGTAGCTGGGACTACAGGTACGTACCACCAGGCCCAACTAATTTTTTATTTTTAGTAGAGATGGGGTTTCACCATGTTGCCCAGGCTGGTCTTGAACTCCAGACTTCGGGTGATCCACCAGCCTCAGCCTCCCAAAGTGCTGGGTTTACAGACATGAGCCACTGAGCCTGGCCTCCCACTTTCAATAATAGAACTAGGCAGAAAATGCAACAAGAATATAGGAGACAGACAACAACACTACAAACCAATTTGACCTAATAGACATCTATAGAACACCCCATATGACAACAGCAGAATGTACAGTCTTAAGCACACACAGAACAGTCTGCAGTACTGACCATGTTAGGCCATAAAACACAACCAAGAATATAATTAAAAACTGGGCAATGTTGTGAACAAAGAAAAAGAATAGCAAATAACCACATAAAAAGATGTTTTAGGCTGGTGTGGTGGCTCACGCCTGTAATCCCAGCACTTTGGGAGGACAAGGCGGGTAAATCACTAGAGGTCGGGTGTTCAAGACCAGCCTGATCGACATGTAGAAACATTGTCTCTACTAAAAGTACAAAATTAGCCAGGTGTGGTGGCACATGCCTGTAATCCCAGCTACTTGGGAGGCTGAGGCAGACTGCTTGAACCTGGGGGGTAGACGTTGCAGTGAGCCGAGATCACGCCACTGCACTCCAGCCTGGTGACAGAGTGAGATTGTCTCCAAAAAAAAAAAAAAAAGACAAAATGCTACTTTATATCCCCTAAATGACAGTAATAAAAAGATAGTAACAACAAAAATGGGGAGAAACTGGAAACTTCCTACAATGCTAGTGGGAATGTAAAACAATGCAGGTATACTGGAAAACAGTTTGACAGCTCCTATGACAGTTAAAGGTAAACTAATCATGCAAGCCAACAATTCTAATCCTAAATACCTACTATGAAAAATGAAAACATATGATCACAAAAGGCCTTTACATAAATGTTTATAATGGCATTACGTATACTAATCAAAAAGTAGAAACAAACCAAATTTCCAACAACTGGTAATTGATAAAGTGTGGTTTATCTATACAATGTAGTATTTTCAGCAATAAAAAGGAATAAAGTACTGAGACAAACTATAACCTCAGTGAAACTCAAACAAACAAACAAGAGTATACTAAGTGAAAAGAAGCCAGATGAAAAAGACTACTATCATTTGATTCCTTTTAAATGAAATATCCCAAAGTGGGTAAACCTACAGAGATAGATTAATGACGCCGCAAATAAAAGGTACTGGCTACAAATGGGCAAAAGATATCTTTTTTAAGTGATGGAAATGTTCTAGAATTGGCCTATGCTCACAGTTGCACAACTCTAAAATTTTATTATAAAATTCATTAACTTGTGTATTTAAAACAAGTGAATTTTACAGGTATACTATTTATACATTAATAAAACTGCTTAAAAACACTCAGTTCACAGCCACCAACAGTGTTTATCACATACTTTTTCTCTTTACTCCAATTTTCTCACACTGTGCATACACTCCCTTCCCATCAGTACTCAATACTTTTACTCTCCTACTTTCTTAAACATGTCTTTAGGATGTATATTCCTTACTTTTTTTTAATTGGAATTTCTTTTTATTCCCTATTCACTGTTCTCACACAACACCTAGCCTGTGTTATTACTGCAGTGAACATTCCACATTTTTATCCTTTTTACAGGGGATGGGAGGAGTATGAGTATCGAATTAGCAATTATATAAGGCTCTCTTTAAGTGGTCTTGTGGAGGTGGAGGGGTGAAGGGACACAGAGGTTGAAAAGGAAAATCCAGAGCTGAAGGTTTGTTGTTTTGTTTTTGAGATAGACTCTCACTCTGTCACCCAGGATGGACTGCAGTGGCTCAATCTCAGTTCACTGCAACCACTGTCTCCAGGTTTCAGCGATTCTCGTGCCTCAGCTACCAAAATAGCTGAACTCGCAGGCATGTGCCATCACACCTGACTAATTTTTGTTATTTATAATAGAGATGGAATTTTGCCATGGCCAGGCTGGTCTTGAACTCCTGGCCTCAAGTCATCTGCCCGCCTCAGTCTCCCAAAGCGCTAGGATACAGGCATGAGCCACTGAGCCTGGTGCAGAGCAGTAGCTTTATAAATACATTGAATACAGTCTACATAATGTCTTGATGGTGTGAAATGACACTTCTAACATAATCCAGAATTTATAAAGCAATGAAAAATCCTGGGCAACACATTTTAAGGGAACCACGGACAAGGAATATTGCCAGAGATCAATGACTCATATGCTGATAAATCCAAAAACCATACCATATAAAAAAGAACCGGGAGAATAAGAACTCTTTAGTCTGAAGGGGAAAAGAGTCAACAGACATAGTCTCTGGTTTCCAATTCAAGAAGACCTAGGTTCAACTGAAATTAGCTCCTTAGAGCAGTAGTAAGGTCAAGTTACACTGAAGTATGACTCAGATTTAATTTCCAGTTTTCTAACAAAGCTATCCAACTCTGTTCAAGGAGAAGATATTCTATCCTACTGAGATTTTAAAAACTGATTTCTGTACTAGGTGAACAATTAAATGGAATAAATATATTTCTCAGAACCCAAGAAGGCTAAGCTATAAAAACTACCTTTTTTCATGTATTGGCATCATTAACTTTGTTTTTCCCATAAAATGTATGTACTGAATAAGGTCTTGAATAAGGTCTTTTCTCTTTTTACATCTAGTGTGTGTTATGAGCTAAATGTTTGTGCCTCTGTAAAAATTCGTATGTCAAAATCTTAACTCCCAATGTGATGTTATGGGAAATGGGGCCTTTGAGAGATGATTAGGTCATGAGGGTGGAGCCTTCATGAATGGGATTAGTGCCCTTATAAAAGGGACCCCAGAGAGCTCTCTGCCTCTTTCCACCATGGAAAATAAAACAAGAAAATGGCAGTCTACAGTCAAAAAGAAGGCCCCCGCCAGAACTTAATGATGCTGGCAACAACCTGATCTTGGACTTCCAGCCTCCAGAACTATGGGAAATAAATTTCTGTTGTTTACAAGCCATCCAATCTATGGTACTTTGTTGCAGCAGCCTGGATTAAGACAGCATACTTCCTGAAAGCTATCAATAACGTTCTTTCAGACTGAATTCTCCAGTATAAACAGGATGTTTTCATATATTGTGACAAATAGTACTATATGTTGGTATATGCTTTTTAAAGAGAGAAATGTGGCAAGACTCAGTGGCTCATGCCTGTAATCCCAACACTTTGGGAGGCTGAGTGGATGGCTTGAGTCCAAGAGTAAAGACCAGATTCGGCAACAACTGCCTCTACAAAAAATACAAAATTTAGCCAGGCATGCTGGCATGAGCCTGTAGTCCCAGCTATCCGGGAGGCTGAGGTGGGAGGATCGCCTGACCCTGGGAACTTGAGGCTGCAGTGAGCCATGCTCCCACCACTGTACTCCACCCTGGGCAACAGAGCAAGATCCTGTCCAAAGAAAAAGAGAGAGAAAGAGTTATGTTACAGACAGCACAATGTTCTGAAAGGTTGATAAAGACGATACAAATTTTCATGGAGCAAAGAATTTGTAGTAAAAATTTCAAATCTACAAGTTACAATCTACCATATAAAGTTGTACATTAAAATGGTATACTTATATATAAATTAATACTCCTACTTACGTTTCTGTGTCTGATACTAATGATTCATTATTGCACACATCATTGAAGGTATGGAGTTGATTCTATGATTAAAAAAAGAAATTAAGGTTTTTTATTTTTTCAAAAATTATCCTTGCATATGTCGGCAAGTATTAAGAAGCACAGTAAACTGACTGATTTATGTAGATCACAATTAATAACTAAATTAACACTATAAAATATAAGACACAATCAGACACACGCTTCCTAATTAGTAAAAGTATTTCTGTTATACTAAAACACTAAATAAGGATCAGGCACAGTGGCTCACACCTGTAATCCCAGCACTTCAGGAGGCCAAGGCAAGTGGATTACCTGAGGTCAGGAGTTCAAGACTAGCCTGGCCAACATAGTGAAACACGTGAGAATCACCTGAACCCAGGAGGCAGAGGTTATAGTGAGCCAAGATCGCACCAATGCACTCCAGCCTGGGCAACAGAGTAAGAGTTCATCTCAAAAAAAAAAAAAAAAGAAAAAAAGAAAAAACTAAATTCATTCCACAAATAATATTTATTCTTTATTACACTAAGTACACCAAATAAAGCAAAGCTGAGTTAAAAAACCACCACCACCACCATCTAATACAAGAGAGCAAGTAATATGTCATTAAAGACAAAAGTTTCAGGAAAGGCTTCCTAGATAGACTCATTTAAGATTTAATTTATCTGGGACAATGTCAACAAGTATCTTTTATATTTATGAAACCCAGTACACACATAAGTAAACTGTAGCTATTTCAGATCTTCAGTGTGACTACACTACCATTAAAAAAAAAAAAAAAAAGACCAGGGCCAGGCACAGTGGCTCACAACTGTAATCCCAGCACTTTGGGAGGCCGAGGTGGGCAGATCACAAGGTCAGGACATTGAGACCCTCCTGGCCAACATGGTAAAACCCTGTCTCTACTAAAACTACAAAAATTAGCTGGGGTTGGTGGCAGGTGTCTATAGTCCAAGCTACTCGGGAGGCAGGAGAATCACTTGAATCCAGAAGGCAGAGGATGCAGTGAGCCAAGATCGTGCCACTGTACATCTAGCCTGGCTACAGAGCGAGACTCTGTCTCAAAAAATAAACAAAAAATAAATAAATGAAAATAAAAACAATACAGAAACATAGCTGGGCACGGTGGCTCACGCCTGTAATTCCAGCACTTTGGGAGGCCAAGGCGGGTGGACTACCTGAGGTCAGAAGTTAGAGACCAGCCTGGCCAACAGGGTGAAACCCCATCTCTAGTAAAAATACAAAAAAAATCAGCTGGGTGTTGTGGTGTGCGCCTATAGTCTTAGCTACTTGGGAAGATGAGGCAAGACAATTGCTTAAACCCAGGAGGCGGAGGCTGCAGTGAGCCGCGATCATGCCAAGACAGCAAGACTCAATCTCAAAAAAAAAAAAAAAAAAAGTCAAAGAAAAAAGCAAATGGGGACTGTAACAAATCAGAAAAAGCATATCCATTCTGAAGGATATAGTTAATTACTTAGTTTGAACAGACTGTTGTTATGCAAGAATACAGACCCAAGGATACCAGGCCTTCTTCCAATCCCCTCACCAAGAGAAGCCAAGAATACAGATTTTATGTTATTTTGTCGTATTTAAAAATAGTATTTAAGATTGTTCAAAACAAAACATTTAGTAAAATTTGGCCTACAGCCCAATAATCTATGGTTTCTGTCTGAAAAATTAACCAATTGCTTATAAACCCCACCAGTTATTCTTCTTTCTCAAAACATCTATAAATATGAAAACCTGAATAATTTAAAAAGAGAAAAACAAAATGATGGAGTTGGACCCAGAAATCAAATGGACCCACGGTATAAATCCTTATAAATCTAAGCTTCAGACTTCTTCGTATTTAAAATATAGGAAACACAGAAATTATTTGTGAAGAACATACAAAGTAATCCATATAAAATACTCAGTACAATGCCTAATATGAAGTGCTCCATAGTGGGTAGTATTATGATAGATCAGAAAGCAAATAAAAAATGACCAAAAACAAAGCAAATATAGCTTACTGTTATCTGACTCAATCCAGCCAACCTCATAGTCAAAGTGGGTGACATAAAGTACTTAAATGCAAGATCTAGGCTTTCTTTGTCAAAGCATAATGCTGTATCCAATGGTTCTTTCACTGTGCTCCACATTAAGTCAGCCATGTTACGAGCTGCACTCTGTCGTAATTCCTGATCAGAGAGCTTGCATAAATACCTGAAATGATTCAGAAACAGAAAATACATAAAAATTCACAAAGCACTGCTAAAGACCACTCAATAATTTAAAATGTACATTGTAAGCATTGACCTTTTTTTTGTGTCCAAAAACTACAAACCTCTGGTTTTCCTCTCAGGCCCTGTCTAACCTCTTTGGCAGATTCATTCTCCACTGTCCAACCTTTCAACATTAGTATTCCTCAAGGCCTGTAAGGGATTACAAAACGGCCACAAATTCCTCCCATCATTGTATGTACAAGTCTTTGCAATGTGACTTTGCTAATCCTCTCATCAAAAGGTGTCATCTATTTCTACACCTTTAAATCTGGGCCTTGTAATATAACTTGCTTTGGCCAATGAGATATTAATAGACATGACATAAGAAGAAGCTTCAAAAGCCTTTGAGCTTGCCTTCTCTTACTGGGATCTTTATCACCACCAAAACAAGAAACCAAGGTTAGCCTGCTGGATCAAAGAGAAGTGTCTGATGCTCCAAATGACATGAAGCCAACTGTAAGACATATGTAAGATTCCCCCTCAGCTGGGTGCAGTGGCTCACACCTGTAATCCCAGAACTTTGGGAGGCCAAGGCAGGTGGATCACAAGGTCAGGAGTTCGAGAACAGCCTGACCAACATAGCGAAACCCCCGTCTCTACTAAAAATATAAAAATTAGCCAGGCGCAGTGATGGGCACCTGTAATCCCAGCTACTTAGGAGGCTGAGGCAACAGAATTGCTTGAACCCGGGAAGCGGAGGTTGCAGTGAGCTAACGTCACTGCACTCTAGCCTGGGTGACAGTAAGACTCCGTCTCAAAAAAAAAAAAAAAGAAGATTCCCCCTCACCTCACAAGACCAATCAGCATAACAATCACAGAATGTGTGAACAATGCTAACCCAAACCATGCAGCTTCAGCCAAGTCAACAGAGATCAACACAACTGCCTAGCCAATTTGAGAACTGTAAGAAACAATAAATGGCTATTGTTTTTATTTTTTCTTTTTTATGAAACGAGGTCTTGCTTTTCACTCACACTGCAGTGCAATGGCTCAATCGGAGCTCACTACATCCTCGAATTTCTGGGCTCAAGTGATCCTCCTACCTCAGCGTCTCCGGTAGCTGGGACTACAGAAGTGTGCCACCACATCCAGCTAATTTTTTTCCCCTGCACAGAGATGGAGTCTCGCTATGTTGCCCAGGCTGGTCTTGAGCGCCTGGGCTCAAATGATCCTCCCACCTCCGAATACCAAAGTGCTGAGATTACAGGCATGAGCCACTATGCCTGGCCAGCTATTGTTTTCAAGCCACTAAATTTTGACAGATGTTTTCTTAAACAGCAAAACCAACTGATACAGACTTCTATCTTAGGCTCACCTCTATTCTTTTCCTGTATGCTCTCTTCAGGTGGCTTAATTAACTCCTGTGGTTTTTACATACCATCTTTATACTCACAACTCTTAAATTAATGAAACTGTTCTACAAGTTCATACTCTCAATTTGTCAGGGCCACTTAAATGTCCCACAGGCATCTCAATGTCTTGTCTTTAAGTTCTAGATTTTTACATCTCAGTGATCAGATCCACAGTACAAATTAAAAATGGAGGGGGGTGCTGAATGTCACCCACACTACTACCCTTTTCTTTATACCCTATAACTACCAGTCTTATTGATTTTACTTTCACTTACATTTATCCAATTTTCAAGATAATAATTAACAATCCTACCATAAGTAACCATCATTTTCTTTCCAGGACTAATACATGAACCTTTTAATTGGTCTCCTCCTAGCTTCTATTCTGGCCACCCTATATTTATGATCTACTTAAAGGCCAAAAAAAATTCATGAAACAGCTGATAAAAAGCCTTCAATAGATTCCCATTGAAAAAATTAAATCTATTCTCCTTACAGTGGCATACAAGGTCCTGAATAATCTGCCCGTGCTTATCCCTCCAACCTCATAATTATATCCCCTTACACATTATTCTCCACAGCAATCTGCTTCTAGTTTCTTGTGTCATATGTTAACTTCAAAGCCTATACTCACATGTTCCTTCTACAATACATCTTTCTGATAATCACTTGAATAGCTGACTCATGTCCTTCAGATATCACCTTTCAGAAAGGCCCCATACTCCCTCTGTATCACACTAACTTACTCACATAGCATTCATCACTATCCGATTCTTTGCCTGACATTGTCGCCCAAAAGTTGAGCAGTACTGTGAAAAAGGGAGACACTCAAACCTCTGCAAATGAATGAATGAGGAAAAAAAAGTATAATAAGCTCATAAATGTCAAGAAATAAACAATGCAGACTCCTGATAGTTCCTACTCTAATTCTAATCAATACAACCCTTTCTCCATCTTATTAGGCTTCCTTTTTAGGTTGAGACTTATATAATTCAAATATCATCTCCCATTCAATGAGATCTTCCTTGTCCCCATATTTAAACTGTAACCCACCCTCTAGAACTCTCAATCCACCTTTGCTGCTATTTATCCTATAATACTTATCACATTCTGATGTAGAAGAATGTATCATTTACTTCTTTTGTACACAGATTGAACAAGAGCAGAGATTTCTGCAATTTGTTTTCTTCTTTGCTATATCCTCAGTACCTAGAACCTAACAGACACTTACTACATATTTGTTGACTGAAAATACAGTGAAATAGCCATTATTAATCTCATTAATTCTTTTTACACACTTATGTAAAAAAAAGTCCAACATAACTTGGTAAAAATTAAACATTAAATATAAAATCCATATATGTGCATAAAAAATACTATATACCGAACTGTTACTTGAAATTTTCTCTAGCAGTTATGACTACAGGCAACTTACAAACAATATAACTCTGTATTATAAATTGTTTAAATATATTACACTGATAAGTGGGAAAAGAGATTTGATAAACTTACCTAATAACATAGGTCCTAAAAGGTATAATGTGCTGCATGACAGCAGGGATATGTAGCCATATTCTAATCTATATAAGAAACATAAAAACAACATTAATGTCTAACAAATATGTAAAATACATATGTCTTTCACTTAACTAATTAAAAACAAGAGCACTGGCTGGATGCGGTGGCTCACACCTGTAATCCCATTACTTTGAGAGACCAAGGTGGGCAGATCACAAGGTCAGGAGTTCAAGACCAGCTTGGCCAACATAGTGAAACCTTGTCTCTACTAAAAATACAAAAATTAGCCAGGCATTATGGCACATGCCTGTAGTCCCAGCTACTAAGGAGGCTGAGGCAAGAGAATCGCTAACCCAGGAGGCAGAGGTTGTGGTGAGCCGAGATCGCACCACTGAATCCAGCCTGGGCAACAGTGCAAGACTCTGTCACAAATTAAAAACAAAAAAAAGCCGAGTGTGGTGGCTCACACCTGTAATCCCAGAACTTTGGGAGGCTTAGGCAGGCAGATCACAAGATCAGAAGTTTGAGATCAGCCTAATCAACATGGTGAAACCCAGTCTCTACTAAAAGTACAAAACTTAGCTGGGCGTGGTGGCATGCGCCTGTAATCCCAGCTATTCAGGAGGCTGAGGCAGGAAAATCACTTTAACTCAGGAGGCAGAGCTTGCAGTGAGCCGAGATCACGCCACTGCACTCCAGCAAGGGCAACAGAGCGAGACTCCTCAAAAAAACAAACAAAAAAAGGCAGTATTTTGCTGCCTCTAAAATTACACATATTATCAATTATGAAAAGAGTATACTACAAAACAGAATTACACATTTATCAGGAAATCTAACCTATATATATTATATATATTATTTTACATAGTCTATCTGAAAAATGAACCTTAGTTTCTTGCTGAAAAGAAAAAAAACATCTCTCAAAGTAATATTTTCTTACTAAATAATTCTCTATATCTCTTTGTGTTACCAGTAGCATCCCCAAATACAAGGCACTGTATTCGTTTTTTAATAAATCATATTCATTTTTAACTAATCATCTCATTAGTTCCTAAAAAATTTCAAATTACCCATGATTTCTCATTACTTCAATATCCATCTGAAGTAAATATATTTTACAGCCACACACTGATTACATTATCAACAAGTATTTACTGGAATAAGCTCTTACTGTAACTATTAGAACTCAACTGAATTGTAAGTTACATTTCCTTTTTTCCTACACAGAATTCCAACATATTTATATATCAAACATGAAGACATTATAATAGTTTTATTTTCAAAAACATTAAGAATAAAAATCTTAACCAAACAAATCAAACAAAAAACTCTGATACTGAACCTTGACACAAGCAGGAGATATAAATTAAAAACGAATTTGGGTGCTCGCTTCGGCAGCACATATACTAAAACTGGAATGATACAGAGAAGATTAGCATGGCTCCTTTAATATAAAAAAAAAAAAAAAAACGAACTTGGACAGGTGCATTGGCTGACACCTATAATCCAGTACTCTGGGAGACCAAAGCAGATAGATCACTTGAGGTCAGGAGTTCAAGACTAGCCTGGTCAACACTGCTGAAATTCCATCTCTACGAAAATAATACAAAAATAAGCCAGGCATGGTGACACATGCCTGTAGTCCTAGAACGCTGGGAGGTTGAGGTGGGAGAATCACTTGAACCCAGGAGGTGGAGGTTTCAGTGAGCCAAGATCCTGTCACTATACTTCCACCTTGGACTACAGAGCGAGACCTTGGCTCAAAATAAACAAACAAACCAAAAAACAATTTACAAAAAATTGGGGAATATAGAATGTAGGGATTCACCCTAATCAAATAAAAGATGTCTATAAAAATCCTGAAGTAAATATGTTAATGGTGAAATGTTAACAACTTTGCCTTCTGAAACTAGGAACAGGACAAGGAAGCCTTAATTCTACTTAAGCTGAAGGACGTAGACAGTACAATATGGTAAGAAACTAAATAAAAGGCAAAGGACTAGATAGGAAGAATTAAAAATGATACTATTCTGAGATAATGTAATTGTATGACTAGAAAACCCAAAATAACTTTCAGATAAACACTGAAATTAAAGAGTTTAACAAAACTGCTGTTTAGAAGATTATATAAATAAATATGCATATACCTATATATACACACACACACACAACACTATATTTTTTTTCCTTACACACCAGGAACAAATAGTAAAGTTTTAAAAAAGATTCCCTTAACAACAGTATCGAAACTAATATGGGTCTAGGAGTAACCTAACAACATGCATACCTCTACATAAAAAGCTGGAAAATAATCAATTAAAGAACATGTAAATAAGGAGATATTTCCCATATTTATTGTGAAGATAATAGTTCTCCCCAAGTTCATCTATAGATTCAGTGTAATCCAAAAACGTTTATGCGTAGAACTTACAAAACTGATTCAAAGCACAAAGGTCTGAGAAGAGCCACAACTAGAAATACAACAAGGAGAGGCCAGGTGCAATGGCTCAGGCCTGTAATTCCAGCACTCTGAGACGCCAAGGTGGACGGATCACCTGAGATCAGGAGTTCAAAACCAGCCGGCCAACATTGTGAAACTCTGTCTCTACTGTAAATATAAAAAAATGAGCCCGGCATGGTGGCACGCACCTGTAATCCCACCTACATTGGATGCTGCAGCACGATAATCACTTGAACCCAGGAGGCAGAGGTTGCAGTAAGCTGAGATCGTGCCACTGCACTCCAGCCTAGGTGACAGGGTGAGACCATTTCAGAAAAGAGAAAAACGACAAGAAGGTAGCACTTGCTTTCCCAGATAGCAAGACTTTTTCTTTCTATTCCTTCTTTGTCATGTTGGTCAGGCTGGTCTCGAACTCCTGACCTCAGGTGATCTGCCTGCCTCAGCCTCCTAAAGTGCTGGGATTACAGGTGTTAGCCACCATGCCTGGCCAGAAAGACTTCTTATAAAGATTCAGTAATTAAGGAAGTGGGCAAAACAGCACAAAATTAATAGAATAATGTACTATGTACAAAACAGAATAATGTACTATGCCAGAGAGCCCAAACCCATGCACATAAACACATCCGATTTTGCTTGGTGTAGCCACCAGCATGAGTCACCTGTAACCAGCACTTTTGGAAGGTGAGATGAAAGGATTCCTTCAGGCCAGGAGTTCAAGACTAACCTGGGCAATAAAAGTAGTACTACAGAACAAAGAAGAAATGACTATCTGTGACAGTGTTAGAAACACTGAATATCTGTATGAAAAAGAAAATGAATCTTAATCCCTCCCCGACACTATGAAAAAAATTTATTGCAGTTGAATAGATCAAAATATGAATGGTAAAGAAATAATACTTGTTTCCTGACCAAGGTAGGCAGGAAAAAATAATTTTTAAAAAAACAAAAACTTTGCAAAATACAGGAAAGTATCTTCATGACCCCAGAGTAAAAAAAAAGACTTTTTCAACCAAAAATGAAAACCTTAACCATAAAGAAAAATATTGACAATTTATACAATACGAAGCTTGATAATAGTTCTTAAACATGACAGTGAAAAGCAACACGAGAGTGGAAGATATTGGCCATATATCTATCATCTATCTATCTATCTATCTATCTATCTATCTATCTATCTATCTATCTCAAACAAAAGACTTCTATCTAAAACACATAAGGAACTTCCAAACCTCAGTTAGAAAAAAGTAGACAATCCCAATTTTGTAAATGGGCAGAAGATCTAAACAAATACTTCACAATACCCAAATAAGTAATATGCTTATGAAAAGGTACTCATTCCTATTAGTCATTAAAAATATTCAACAAGCCAGGCATGGAGGCTCACACCTGTAATCCCAGCACCTTGGAAGGCTGAGGCTGTCAGATCACTTGTAGGTCAGGAGTTCAAGACCAGCCTGGCTAACATGGTGAAACCCTATATCTACCAAAAGTACAAAGAAATTAGCCAGGCGTGGTGGCAGATGCCTGTAAATCCCAACTACCTGGGAAGCTGAGGCAGGAGAATTGCTTGAACCCAGGAGGGCAGAGGTTGCAGTGAACCGAGATCACGCCACTGCACTCCAGCCTGGACAACAGAGTGAGACTCCAGCTCCAAAAAACAAACAAACAAACAAAAGGCCAGGCTCAGTGGCTCACACCTGTAATCCCAGCACTTTGGAAGGCCGAAGCGGGCAGATCACAAGGTCAGGAGTTTGAGACCAGCCTGGCTATTATGGTGAAACCCTGTCTCTACTAAAAATATAAAAATTAGCTGAGTATGGTGGCACGCACTTGTAGTCCCAGCTACTCGGGAGGCTGAGGGAAGAGAATCGCTTCAACCTGGGAGACAGACGTTGTAGTAAGCCAAGATCATGCCACTGTACTCCAGCCTGGGTTACAGCAGGACTCCATCCCCCACCAAAAAAAAATTTTTATATATATACACACACATGTATATATCCCAAAGGCCAGGTACAGTAGCTCATGCCTGTAATCCCGGCCCTTTGGGAGGCCAAAGCTGGAGGATTGCTTGAGCTCAGGAGTTCGAGACCAGCCAAGACAACATGGCGAAAACCCACGTCTATACAACAATTTAACAGGGCATGGTAGTATGCACCAGCTACTTAGGAGGTTGAGGTGAGAAGACTGCCTGATCACAAGTACAGGTTGCAAAGAGCTGAGATCACCCCAGTGAACTCTGGCCTGGGTAACAGAGTTGAGACCCTGTCTCAAAAAATAGTAATAAAAATCACAGTAAGCTACTACTATAAAATCCATTAAAAATCTCTAAAAAACCAAGTCAACACCTGGTAAGGATATGGAACTAGGGGAACTCTCATAGACCTGAGAGAAGTATAAATTAATGCAACCACCTAAGGAAACCATAGGTTTAACACCTAAGATTGAAAATATTCATACTCAGCCAGGCGCAGTGGCTCATGCCTGTAATCCCAGCACTTTGGAAGGCCAAGGCGGGCAGATCACAAGGTCAGCAGTTCGAGACCAGCCTGGCCAATATGGTGAAACCCTGTCTCTACTAAAAATACAAAAATCAGCTGGATGTGGTGGAGGGCACCTGCAGTCCCAGCTACTAGGGAAGCTGAGGCAGGAGAATTGTTTGAACGGAGGAGGTGGAGGTTGTAGTGAGCCGAGATCACATCACTGAACTCCAGAGTAGGTGACAAAGACGATGCCTCAAACAAAAGAAAGAAAAAAAGAAAATATGCACATTCGAGGATATGCAGGGGTGCAGTAGAGTTTTTAAAAAAAGAAATACATACCCTACTGATAAGAAATTCCACTTCTAGATATATATCCGAACAAAATGCACACATGTGCACCGAAACACATATAAAAGAATGCTCACACCCATATGAACTGTAATAACCTAAATGTTCACCAGTAAAATAAATTGGTATATTTTAAAAGATTACTCAACAATGAAAATGAACATACTAGAAATACATGCAATATAAATTTCAGCATTTAAGAAAAGTGACCATGCCTGAAAAAATGCTTAGTATGCGATTCCATCTGCATGGTGAATAAAACAGACAAAACCAAATTATAGTGTTTAGGGATATTAAGTTAGGCAACAAAACCTTTTGTAAAAAAGCAGGAGAATGATCAGCATTAAAGTATAAATTTTTTTTATTTTTAAGGGAAAAGGGATGGTTAGTGGCCTCCAGGACTCATAAAAGAGGATTTCTGGGAAGTTGAAAATGTTCTGTTTCCTGGTTTGAGTGATGGTTAAACGAGGGATAACTTTGATAAATCACTGAGCCACGTTATCACTTTGTATACTGTACGTTTCTGCATGAATGTTACTTTTCCAATTTTAACAAAAGGCTAAAAGATTCTGTTTTATACAAGATACATCAGAGAGCATATAGTAATATCTTTATTTATTTTTTTGGAGACAGAGTCTTATTCTGTCACCCACACTGGGGTGCAGTGGCACAATCTTGGCTTCCCGCAAACTCCACCTCCCCAGGTTCGATTTTTCTACCTCAGTCTCCCAAGGAGCTGGGACTACAGGCACGTGCCACCACACCTGGCTTATTTTTTGTATTTTTAGTACAGTCAGGGGTTTCACCATGTTAGCCAGGATGGTGTCGATCTCCTCACCTCGTGATCCACCCACTTCAGCCTCCCTAAGTGCTGGGATGACAGGCGTGAGCCACTGTGCCTGGCCAGTAATATCTTTTATTTTAGAATAAACAAAGACACAAGTAAGTAAAATTTTCAATAAAAAATAGCAAGTGAAGAAAAATGTCATTACTAGAAGAAAAAAATTTTAATGCAAAGAAGAGTTACTATTTACTATGTCCTTATTATTCCCATTGTGATAAATGGGAAAGTAAGGCTTATAAAAGTAATCAAAACAAAATTACATACTATGCAACAGAGCTACAATTCAAACCGAGGATTGTATCTTTATAAAAATCAACATTAACACTACTATAGATGCAAACATCCTAAAAAAACAAATTCCACATGCTATTAATCCTACAATGTGTCCTTTATCATTCCTTACTGTAAGTTTTGAGCTTTTCCGGTTTCCTTCTCCCCACCTCCCACTTAGTGCTAATGGAATTCTAGTAGCTCTTGTAATCTCTAGGTTAAAACTCTCAGAAATAGGAGGAAAAAAAAGTTCCCTGTTTCCTGTAACTGCAGAAAAACAGCGTTCAGCAACAAAGCCAGTTCTGACAAAGTGGCATCATGAAAACTTAATTGTCGACCTATTCTCCTATCCAGTATAGAGATATCCAAAAATATTTAATCCTACCCTAGTTTCTGGTATCAAACAGTCTTTGAGGATGGGCGCGGTGGCTCATGCCTATAATACCAGCACTTTGAGAGGCCAATGTGGGTGGGTCATAAGGTCAGGAGTTCAAGACCAGCCTGGCCAATATGGTGAAACCTCTGTATCAACTGAAACTACAAAAATTAGCTGGGCAGCGGATCACAAGGTCAAGAGATCGAGACCATCCTGGCCAACATGGTGAAACCCCATCTCTACTAAAAATAACAAAAAAATTAGCTGGGTGTGGTGCCGTGCGCCTGTAGTCCCAGCTACTCAGAAGGCTGAGGCAGGAGAATTGCTTGAACCTGCAAGGCGGAGGTTGCAGTGAGCTGAGGTCGAGCCACTGCACTCCAGCCTGGTGCCTGGTGATGGAGTGAGACTCTGTCTCCAAAAAAAAAAAAAAAAAAAGATTAGCTGGGCATGGTGGTGCGTGCCTGTAGTCCCAGCTACTCGGGAGGCTGAGGCAGGAGAATCGCTGGAACCCAGGAAGCCAAGGTTGCAGTGAGCCAAGATCACACCACTGCACTACAGTCTAGGCAACAGACCAAGACTGCATCTCAGGCCAGGGGCGGTGGCTCACGTCTGTAATCTCAGCACTTCAGGAGGCCGAGGTGGGCTGATCAGCTGAGGTCAGGAGTTTGAGACCAGCCTGGTCAACATGGTGAAACCCCGTCTCTATTTAAAAAAAAAAAAGACTGCATCTCAAAAAAAAAAAACAAAAAAAAAACAGTCTTTGCTATTACATTTGAAAAAGCAGAAGCAGTCTTAGGATGCTGAGAATTCAGAAACTGTTATTGTGTTCCTCTGTATGTCACTTAAGCCCTACAAGCTTGTGCCTTTAACCCATATCTCCAACTTAATCATTTGTCTAAGGCATATTTTATGTGAAGTTCTTTTATTAAGCCGCATTTGCACTTCTTTCTCCTCCATAATAAATCCCTTGTCTCTACTGGATTCTTTATAAATTAATAAAAGGTGCTATGTATGAGATGACAAACGCAGGCAAAGAGCTGAAGGCTGAGGAAGGATACTATAAGCTAAAACCAAATATAACTCAGTAAAAGTATGATTAACTTCCATTTGGGTCTTAGTGGAGTAACTTGTGTGCCTATATGTTCTATTTCTCTAAGCTGGGTTAAATGTTAGTAAGCTGCATTTGCAAAGTGGGAAAACTACATAAAGATCTTTGTTGTTATGTTCTTGTGGATGCAAGCTGTTATTAAAGAATGGATCCATATAACAGGTGGAATAGTATTTGGGCAAACTGATGAATTTCCTAAAACTCAGAGCTAGTTAACAATTGAAGTTCAAGAACCTCCTTAAATTGTTGAGATTAAAATTAATGTATGGGCTTCATGTTATTGTCAGATTTGAACCTTAATCTGATACATTAGAATTTTCTTTGTTGATAATTCCAACCCAGAGCAGAGTGAGTTTTCCTGAGATGCAATTTCATAATTCTAGATTCAGGTTCTTAAAAATAACACTCATCAGTAGAGCACAGTGGCTCACACCTGTAATCCCAGCACTTTGGGAGGCCAAGATGGGCAGATCACGAGGTTGAGAGATCAAGACCATCCGAGCCAACAAGGTGAAACTTCATCTCTACTAAAAATACAAAAGTTAGCTGGGCATGGTGGCATGTGCCTATAGTCCCAGTTACCTGAAGGCTGAGGCAGGAGAATCACTTGAACTTGGGAGGCAGAGGTTGCAGTGAGCCAAGATAGTGCCACTGCACTCCAGCCTGGCGACAGAGCAAGACTCCGTCTAAAAAAAAATTAAAATAAAAATAACACTCACCATCTGACAAAGTTACCTTTCCTCAATAAGAGTGAGGAAATCGGCCAGGCGCAGTGGCACACACCTGTAATCCCAGCACGTTGGGAGGCCAATGTGGGTGGATAGTTTGAGTCCAGGAATTCAAGACCAGCCTGGGCAACATGGTGAAACACTGTCTCTACCAAAAACACAAAAATTAGCCAATCTTAAAATAAATATATAGATTTTTTTCTTTAAGTGAGGAAATTATCCTAGAAAATAAACAGAATGGGGTCATTTCTGGGATCCCAGGAAATGATATAAACATGTTCGCTTCTGAATGTGTGATTTACTATAATAAACTGAGAGAGATAGTCAATAATGTCAGTCCTTAACTGCCTTGCCTTAAACGTTATTTATGAGATATTTTCTTTTACTTACAAACGGTTGCCCTAAAATGTAATACTATTTTTTTCACTGTTAAATACAGTTCTATTCACTCCTGTGAAATTCAGAGATTCCCAGAGACCTCACCCTATTGAGGCTAAAACAGCAACAAGCTCCCACTTTACAAGAAAAGAAACGGAGATATAAAAATGATCAGAGTTTATACAATTACCCACTAGAGGAAATTAATGTATTTTACAATAATTTGTATGAGCATGGAAAAATCTTAAATTTAAAGGCCGTAAAGTATCTCAAATGCAAAGACTTGTCTATTTTAATTGTTTAAATAGACCACTAAATGTTCATATAAACTTTACAAAGAATGGTCAAGACTCCAAAAACTTGTCAGAAATCATGCCACAACTTCTAAGGCTTCAAACGTCACCAGCCCTTTTAGAAAAACTCTACACGATGAAATAAATAAAAAGAACTGTATGTTCTTTATGTACACTAAAATATTAACTATATGAAAAAAATTAGCTTGCAGAGAACCAATCTAAAATATTTTTATAAGAAAAAAACACCAAATAGTTACTCCATTGAGTTATTATTCTGAGAAAAGTAACAAATACAGATTATAGTATTATAGTATTACAGTGTTCACAAAATAATTATTAATTTAAACAGTATGTTAACTTCGGTTTAACAGCCTCAGCTGAGTTGCAAGATAAAGAAAACTATGTAGATTGACAACAACCCACCAGTTAGCGGACATATAAAGGCTGAAAAAAAAGGTAAAACACAATCTAAGCCTAAATCTTTCTGTTTAGTGAAGGATAACTTTATAGGTTGGCCAACAGTGTAACCCCATCTCTACAAAAAAATAAATTTTTAATTTAGCCAAGCATGGTGACACACACCTGTAGTCCTACGTACTTGGGAGGCTGATGTGGGAGGTTCACTTGAGCCTGAGAGATCAAGGATGCAGTTATCTATTATCACACTACTATACAGCAGACATGTCTCTCAAAACCAAAACCAAACAAAGGCCAGGTGCAGTGGCTCAAGCCTGTAATTCCAGCACTTTGGGAGACCGACACAGGAGGATCACATGAGGTCAGGAGTTCAAGACCAGCCTGGACAACATGGCAAAACCCTATGTTTACTAAAAATACAAAAATTAGCAGGGTGTGGTGGCGCACACCAGTTACCCTAACTACTCAGGAGGCTGAGGCATGAGAACTGCTTGAACCTGAGAGGCAGAGGCTACAGTGAGCCAAGATCACACCACTGCACTCCAGCCTAGGTGACAGAGTAAGACTGTCTCAAAAAACAGACAAAAAAAGAATAAAACACTTGTTAACAATAACTTTTAAAGATATAATAAAGTCTTTAACAAACAAGCCTTCCATACTAGACCATTAACCAAAATTTAGTACAAATAAATTCAAGAATTAGTTTAATCCAGATTTACATAATATTCCTGATTAAGTACATCTTTTGATAATTTCCTGAGTTTCAAATTTCAAAATTATACGCCCTCTCCAAAATTACAGTGTAAAATAAAAATGTTATCCCAGCATTTCAGTTCACTAAATTGAGATATTTTTCTCAGAGAATGCCAAACTGCATAAAACTTCCTATCAAACAAGTAAGTTCAATCAGAATAACAGGATCACTTAAGTATGTAGTAACAGCCAAAGTTAGTAAAACCCACCAGTCACTACATACTTTACATGTCAACTGCAACATTATGAGCTTAAAATCTTTCTAATTTTAAACCTCACAACAATGCTCTAGGGTAGATGGATACCATCATCATTCCCACTTTGCAAATTAAAAAAATTAAGGCTTAGATCATGCACAGTGTCTCATACCTGTAATCCCAACACTACGGAAGGCAGAGGCAGGAGGATCACCTGAGGTTAGGAGTTTGAGATCAGCCTGGCCAACATGGTGAAATCCCCTCTCTACTAAAAATATAAAAATTAGCCAGGCATGGTAGCACACGCCTGTAGTCCCAGCTACTCGGAAGGCTGAGGCAGGAAAATTGCTTGAACCCAGGAGGCGTAGGTCACGGTGAGCAAAGATTGTGCCACTGCACTCCAGCCTGGGCAACAGAGCCAGACACAATCACACACACACACACACACACACACACACACACACAAAGTTACATTATTAACCTATATGCTAGTACAACTACATGTAATATTTTCAACCTATCAAAAAGCATGGAATTTTTGAAAAATGACCTTGATACTGATCATTTATTTCAAATTTCAGTAACGTCAGTACTCTTTCTCATGTACTGCATCACTGCAAAGTGCGTATCATTGGAAGCAATGCAAGAAAATATTTGGTTAAGTCCCTTTTCAACCAATATTTTTATTTTATAGATAACTAAAATTATCTAATATTAGTTATTAACTAAGGTAATTCCATTACACAAGATTTCGGGGTTTGGTAAAGGTACACTGAACTTTTGCTTTGCCAGTTTTTTAAACGATGACCAGAATGTCATTAAAGGCTGAATTTTAATATACAGGTATTAAAAAGTATCTTTCTTTCTGTACCTACTGTGCTTCACAGTTACTGACATTCACAGGATACAGAAGAATTAACATATTTAAAAGACAAGAAGAAATGTTATATCTTCATGTGTAATATAGAGATAATTCAGGCATACTATAATAGCAACCTAAGTAACCATCATTTACAGTAATCAAAAACCTAAAAATTCAAAAATTTCTCAGGACAGAATCCCAGGGAAAGCAAGTTTAAAATGCCCTGGGTAACTGGTAAAACTGTCTCTAAAAAAAATTACAAAAATTTAGCCAGGCATGGTGGTGCGCACCTGTAGTCTTGGCTACTCATGAGGCTGAGGTGTGAGGATGACCTGAGCCCATGAGGTCAAAGCTGCAGCCTGGGCAACAGAGTGAAACTCGCTCTCAAAAAAAAAAATTACAATTAAAAAATAAAAATTAAAGTTTTGTGCACAGTTACCGATCTCATAATTTAGATAATAGGTAATTATAGTCATGACCCCTTTTAACTTTAAAACTTTTAATTTTACTCAAATTATAATCTTAATAAAGACCATTAAAACGGTTTCTGTATTCATTTTGTCAAAAAAAAAGTATACATGCAAATCATTCAAAACCTTTCTTTTCAGAGTATAAAATTCATGTTACTGATATGCTAGACACTGCTCCCAAGATTAAGATCAATTCAAAACAATACTTACATTAGACACAACTGTAATAAACGCATGTGCTATAAGAAATGGCAAAGTTTCAGGAGTTCCATATTCAAAGCAATCCTTCATGAGAGAAAGGCCATTTTTCCCACAAAACAAACATACATAGCGAAGCAAATGCAATGGTACTTCTACATCCTGGGAAAATAAAAAAAAAACAAGTCATTATTTGAAAACAGAGGAATAATTTTTATCTTATTAGCAATACTGAAGAGATACTGATGAGATAAACTGAAAAGACTCACGAACAAAAGGATAAAAACATATGGATGAGGAAGGCTGTTAAAAAAAATAAAATTTTCCACAAAAGTTAGAATAAAAAAAGGTAAAACACTTACATTCATATCACAGAATGCCCCTAATATGTTACTCTCTTGAGTTGATATATCCTAATTAAAAAAAAAAAAAGCAAATAAAATTAGGTTACAATTACTAATCTTTAAAAAATGCAATTCTACAAAAGACTGATTTTATAAAAACTGAATAAACAGATTTTGCAGTTGCTCCTCATAAACAGTGATCCTCCTAACTGAGGCTTATATGATTCAACTCCAAGGTGTATTTTAGTCCTTCTTTAAAGAAATCATTCCACAGTATATACTAAATACTATTTTGACTTATTAAACATTAAGCAATCTTGTCTTAAAAATCAATGTTTAAAATCCCAGCACTTTCGGAGGTCAAGGCCAGTGGATCACCAGAGGTCAGGAGTTTCAGACCAGCCTGATCAACACGGTGAAACCCTGTCTCTACTAAAAATACAAAAATCAGCCAGGAGTGGCGGTGGTCACCTGTAATCCCTGCTACTCAGGAGGCTAAGGCACAAGAATCGCCTGAACCCAGGAAGCAGAGGTTACAGTAAGCCAATTTTGCACCACTGCACTCCACCATGGGCAACAGAGTAAGACTCCGTCTCAAAAAAAAAAAGAAAAAGAAAAAGAAAAAAAGTAATGTTTAAAATAAAAACCAGGGTAATTCTGATAAAAATACATTATCATTAAATGGTTTTTGAGTTTTGAAAAGTTTCTCAATAAACTTTTTCACGGGCTTTGAAACTGCGTTCTGGAATTCCCTATAAGTATACTGAAGAGTTCCACAATGTGCTTTCCATGCCTAAGATGTAAGCTGCCTAAAAGCAGTCATCCACTGTTCGTCAGTATGTAAGTTTGTATAAACTTTTTGGAAGGCAATTTGGCAATATTCATCAATATTTAAAATGCACATTCCCTTTGACCCAGCAATTCTTCTAGGAATTTGTACTAAGGAACTAATCATAGTAGTGCTGGAAAACACACGTGTAACAATGCTCATTAACCCACAATTAGAAACAACTGATATCCATCAATTTGATGACTAAATTAATGGTGGCATAACCATTCCAGAGTAGTGGGTAACTCTTAAAAACAGTAAGGTCAAATGGGCATGAAGGATCTTTGGGGGAAGATGGAAATACTCTAGTAGTGGGTAACTCTTAAAAATAGTAAGGTGAAATGGGCATGAAGGATCTTTGGGGGAAGATGGAAATACTCTGAAATTAGAATGTGATGATGGTTGCACAACCCTATAAATCTACTATAAATAAACTGTATACTTTAATCAAGTGATTTTTATGGTATACAGGTTACACCTTTAAAAGGATGTCTAAAAACAAGGTAGAATCTGGGGCTGGGGGCTGCAGCACACCCCTGTAATCTCAGCACTTTGGGAGGCCAAGGTGGGCGGATGACCTGAGGCCAACAGTTCAAGACCAGCCTGGCCAACATGGTAAAACCCTGTCTCTAAAAAAAAATAATGAATAAAAATAAGGTAGAATCTTATGTACAAACAAAACACCTGTGTTACATTTTTGAAAGAATTTATTATGATCTTTTTCTTTTTTTTTATTTTTTTAAAGACGGGGTTTCACCATGTTGGTCAGGCTGGTCTTGAACTCCCAACTTCAGGTGATCCTCCCGCCTTGGCCTCCAAAGTGCTTGGATTACAGGCGTGAGCCACCACGCCCGGCCTATGATCTGATGTTCATAATTTTTATATTTTTGAAAATATCTGAACTTGTTAATTTGTTTTTTTGAGAAGAAAATGAAGAAAAAAAAAAGAAAGTTCAAAGGCCTTTTAGTCTGCATTTTTCATATTCTGTATTTTTCACACTGAGGCCAGGCACAGTGGCTCACACGTCTGTAATCCCAGCACTTTAGGAGGCCAAGGTGGGCAGATCACTTGAGGTCAGGAGTTTGAGACCAGCCTGGCCAATATAGTAAAACCCTGTCTCTATGAAAAATATAGAAATTAGCCAGCCATGGTGGTGGGTGCCTGTAATCACAGCTACTTGGAAGCCTGAGGCCAGAGAAGTGCTTGAACCCAGGAGGTGGAGGTTGCGGTGAGCCAGGATTGCACCACTACACTCCAGCCTGGGCGACAGAGTGAGACTCCATCTCAAAAAAAAACAAGTACAAAATTTAGCCAGGTATAGTGGCGCATGCCTGTAATCCCAGCTACTGGGGAAGCTGAGGCACAAGAATCACTTGAACCCAGGAGGTGGAGGTTGCAGTGAGCCAAGATGACACCACTGCACTTCAGCTTGGGCAACAGAGCGAGACTCTGTCTCAAAAAAAAAAAAAAACCAAACAAACATTGCTTTTAGGTTGGGCATGGTGGCTCACACCTGTAATCCCAGTACTTTGGGAGGTTGGGGCAGGAGGACTGCTTGAATACAGGGGTTCAAGACCAGTCTGTTACATGCAGGAGAGATCCAATCTAAAAAAAAATTTAAAAGTTAGCCAGGCTTGGTGGCACATGCCTGTCGTCCCAGATACTCAAGAGGCTGAGGCGGAAGAAGTGCATGAACTCGGGAGGTCTAGGCTGCAATGAGCCATGTTCATGCCACTGCACTCCAGCATGAGTGACAGGGTAAGTCCTGGTGAGAGAGAGAAAATGAGGGTGAAGACAGAAAGAGAGGGAGAGAAGGGGGAGAGAAAGGAGAGGGAAGGGAGAAAGAGGGAGGGACAAGAAGGGAGGAGAAAATATTGCTGTTATGATCAAAAAGCTACCTAGAAACTTTCATCTGAAAAAAGCTACCAAAGAAACCCATTCATTCACTGCCATCACCATTAAGTTCCACTGTTGAAATAAAGTTTGAAAACCACTGATTGAAAGCAATCACACAGAACTCAGAACATTTCAAAATAAACAAAAAATGTCCTTAAGAGAAATCAATTCTCAAAGTAAGTGTACTGAACCTCCTAAATCCACTCCTAGCTATGACCACTGGAGCCAGAGGTAAAACTTTGTTAGTTTCAACAAACCTTTTCATGGTCTTCAAAAAGTCCAGAATTTAAGACCTTCTGTGGTACTGCTAAATACAAAATCATGGACGAGGTGAACCATGCTAGAATACTAGAGCCAAGATTTCTAGTCCCTAAACATGGACACAGTTAAGAAATCTCCTAACAGAGTTCTATCCTGAGGTGCACTGTTACTCAGATTCGATTACATATATCTATTTTGGTGATTCAGGGGAACTGTTTTTATCACTTTGTATTTCTAATCTGAATATATAAACCTAGTATCCTAGAATGTTGTTATAATCCCTTTTTTAAAGTAGTATATAAAAAATTAACAGAGATCTATAGGTTAAAAAAACACTAAGAACAACACTAAGAAGAGGGCCAAGGCGGGCAGATCACAAGGTCAGGAGTTTGAGACCAGCCTGGCCAACACAGTGAAACCCCATCTCTACTAAAAATACAAGAAGATTATTAGCCGGGTGTGGTGGCAGGCACCTGTATTCTCCCAGCTACTTGGGAGGCTGAGAGGTAGGAGAATCACTTGAACCTGGGGGGTGGACGGTGCAGTGAGCTGAGATCACGCCACTGCATTCCAGCCTGGGCAACAGTGTGAAATTCCATCTCAAAAAAAAAAAAGGTGAATTAACAATACTTTTCAAAAGCTCTTCTTTTAGGTAATCTCTGAGATAGGCCTTAATAAAATTATCAATGATTTTTATTTTTTTCCCTAGGGTAGCCTTCTCTGCACTAGCAATCAATTATTTTTAAAGTTTTGGGGTTTTTTTCCTCAAAAACCTCACATTTACTAAATGAGATGATCCCATCCTATTTGTAGCAGAGAAAGTTCATTATTTTAAGAGAGAAAAAAAGAAATAAATGAGTAACTATAGAGGCAGGGCAATTCTATGCATAATTAAGCAAATGTGGCTCCATGATCAAACCATGAAGAAGTAAAGGTCTGAAATAAAATTTTTGCTTAAAAAGAAGTTGGTGATGTTGGAATTAGCATGGATAACTGCACAATGTTGGAAATTTTCTTAAAAATACTAAATTGACTGGGCATGGTGGCCCATGCCTATAATCCCAGCACTGTGGGAGAGAGGCAGGAGAATTCCCTGAGGCCAGGAGTTTGAAGCCAGCCTGGGCAACAGAGCAAGACCTTTCGTCCTCAAAAATATTTAAAAACCAGGCTGGGCGTGGTGGCTCACACCTATAATCCCAGCACTGTGGGAGGCGAGGCAGGTGGATCACCTGACCAACATGGAAGGACTCCATCTCTACTAAAAATACAAAATTAGCCAGGCGTGGTGGCACATGCCTGTAATCCCAGCTACTTGGGAGGCTGAGGCAGAAGAATTGCTTGAACCCAGGAGGCAGAGGCTATGTGAGCAGAGAATGCACCATTGCACTCCAACAAGAGCGAAACTCCGTCTCAAAAAAAAAAAAAAAAATTAAACTGGCCAGGCACGGGGCCATGCACCTGTATTCCCAGCTACTTGAGAAACTGAAGGATTACTTGAGCCTAGGAGGGCCAAGGCTACAGTGAACCATAATGTGCCAGTGTACTACTCCAGCCTAGGTGACAAGAGGAAGACCCTGATTCAAAAACTGAAAAATAAAATCACGTATATGTTTCATCTGTCTGATCATACCACTCATACATTTAACATAAATGCAGTGGTTTCTCTCCTACTTTTTAAAATGTTTTTTAAGATAAGATTCCACTCTGTCATGCAGAGGCATGATCACAGCTCACTGCAGCCTTGAACTCCTGGCTCAAGTGATCCTTCTGCCTCAGCCACCCAAGTAGCTGAGATTACAGGTGTATACCACTATGCCCAGCTAAATTTTTTTTTTCTTGTAAAGATGAGCTCTTGCTATGTTGCCCAGGCTAGACTTGAACTCCTGACCTCAAGTGTTCCTCTTGCTTCAGCTTCCTAAAACGATGGGATTACAGGTGTGAACCACTGCATCTGGCCCTTTCTATCATTTTTATTATCTTTTCCCCTTTACTTAGAAAAAAACTTACAACACTAGGGCAATGTCTCATTTCACAGAATTATACATACTTTTACAGGATAAAAAATGCAACTAGCATGGCAAGGCACCATGGCTCATGCCTATAATCCCAGCACTTTGGAAGCCAAGGCAGGAGGATCACCTGAGGCAAAGAGTTGGAGATCGGCCTGGGTAACACAGATAAACCCCTTGAAAACATAATAAGTCTAAAATCTCTTTTAAAATAATAAAACAAAAATAAACTTAGCGAGGCGCTGTAGTGAGTGCCTAAAGTCCAGGCTACTAAGGAGGCTGAGGTGGGTTGACCCTTTGAGCCCAGGAGTTCAAGGTCACGGTGACCTACGATCACACCACTGTACTCCAGCCTGGGAGACAGATCAAGACCCTGTCTCTCAACGGGAAAAAAATAAAATCAACTAGGCCGTTACCCATTTTTATCCTGAATATTACTTATGTCCAATTACTTAAGCTTTTAAAATATTATCAGTTTTGATGAGGACAGTAAGAAAGAGAAGGAAGGGAGGCAGAGGAGGGGCTCCAAATTCCCATACTATTTAGAGTACAGTAATTAGTTCAAAATGATTTAGAAGTAGTGTAGTAGGAAAAAACCTGGATTCTAGGACTCTTTTCAGCAATATGCCCGATCAAATCTTTTAATCTCTCTAGGCCAGTTGCTTCTTCTATAAAGTAATTGTTGAGTAGGTTCTAACGACACAGCTATCAAAATACTATCTCATGAGTTTTGAATCTTGTCCTTCTAAGAATTTTGGCCATGCTATGCCTCTTTAAAAAATATTACCTAAAAATCAAGATCAAAGACTTGAGAAAGTATAGCACAGCAGTACAAAGAAAAGACTAAATGGACTACTTCCTCAAAGAAAAGTGGGATAAAAATCTCTAGTAAGCTGTATTGCATTTCATAGTAATTTGTTTGCTTTAAAATAATTGTGTATATACACACAAATTTATACATATCTATAATTTTTTATAGCATGTATGCTACCAAGTCTTTGATCTAAGATCATCTGAAACAGTTGACCATTACCACATTTAATTAAATGGCCATTGGGATAGAAACTAGAAATTTTAGAGTACTTGTAACAGATCATTATTAAGATAATAGAAACCTGGGAAACAACTACTAAGAAAAAAAATTAAAGAGGCTATATCTAAGATATTAATAGAATTTGGTATAAGGAAGTTACTCTTTCAGTTTATTCTATAGGTATTTTTTGTTAGAATTTTACCTCAAAAACCTCATGAAACCATTGCTTTCAACCAAGCAGTAGCATAAAATACTCAAGCACAGGAATAACAAAGTACTTTAAAGCAAAGTACAAGATTATGCCTACATTTAGAGACTACCATTTTTGAAAATGAGAAAGACAAAACACTGATGAGCGAGTTGATTTTAGGAACAAAGCAGCAGATTCAGTATTGCTTATAGTTCTATATCATTAACAAATTTTTAATTGAAAAAAAATTTCTGTACGAATTTCACATATCTAAGTCCCTAACCAAACTATTTTTACCATCTTACAATTACCAAGTTAAGACACTAAAGCACTATGTAGATGGTGTTTATAAGATTAAATTTTTCAAGTTTGCCTGATGAGACTCTTTTGTTGAATAAGATTCTGAGATGACTTTTTCAGAATATTTAATATATTTTATATCATATAAGAGACTGTTTAATAGTTTCTATACTTGAAGATCATAGGCTAAGATTTTTAGAACACAGCACAATCTGATTTTTTAAAAATATTTTTTAAGACACATCTTTGAGAATTTATATCCAAATCTGATTTTACATACTCTTTTTTTTTTCCCTCAAAGCAGGAGTCAAAGTTTATTAAAAAGCCAGTAAGGAAAAGAAAAGAAAAGAAAGGACAGGAAATAGAACTTGGAAGAGGGCCAAGGCGGTGACTTGTGAAACCAAGAGCACCTGATTTTAAATATTCTTACAAAGAAATCTAAGAGGGAAAATGTATGCCCTCAGCTATGTTTTCAAGTAAGTCTCAATTTTATGGGAAAAGATCCCAGTAAAGGACTATTATTTTCCAGATGAAGAAAGAGAAGTTTTGACAATTATAGAGGTTACAGAACAAATAAGCTAGAGAAAAGAGGTAGATTTAAAAAAATAAAAAAAACAGTAGATTCTCTAATGGCCGTAGCTCTTCATATCCCAGGATACACAGGAAACAGAATGTATAAGATATAAAATGAAATTTTCTCTCTCCTCCCTCCAGAAATGGAGTCTACTTCACTACCCCTTTGAATCTGGACTGCCCTTGTGAACCGTTTCAAATAACAGAAAGCAATACAATGGAATATGGCAGAATTATACTGTGCCATTTCAAAGGCTGTACCATAAGAAGCCTTACAGCTTCCACTTTTGCCTTCCCAGAGCACTGCTAAGACTACTATTTAAGGAAGCCAATCTACTTGAGTGGAAAATAAGCCATGTGGAGAAGAATACGAAGAGCCTCAGATAATAGCCAGTACCAACTGCCAGACACACAAGTGAGACCCCGACCTTACCTATCCAGTTCTCAAAGTAAATTCACCTGCATAACTCAGTCCACACAGAACTAGAAAAGGAACCACCCATGAGAATCATGAATAATAATAAACCACTGTTGGGTTAAGTCATTAATATATTACCACATAATTATCTCAATTTCCACTATGCCGAAAAAGAAATCACATTATCTGAGTAAGTCTAAGGTAGGTTGCTAAATACGTGGAAATGCTTACAAAAATATCACCAATAGAGGCAAGCAACTTAACTTACAAAAGAAAATGCTATTATCTGAAACTACTAATCACAGATAATATGCTAAGCTTTTTTCTTGATGAAAGCAAATTCGGGTCTGCAGATTGCTTCTAAGAATGAAATTTAAAATTCCATGTGTTTATTTTCCCTCAACTATTATTGATTAAAAGAGTCATAAAATAAGCATAGATCTATACCAGTAAAATGTTTAGTTCAGTAACAGTTTAATTTCTGGTACAATGTATAAATCTTTCCTTGATAAGATGAACTATGCCAAGCCAATTTTCAGCACAAAATGCTAAAGAAATGTCCTGGAGAAACATGAAATAACTCTGGTGACAATAATGATTTTCCACCAGCAAAAACATATTTATCAGTGAGAAACAGACTGCCAAGCTAAGACTTGATATTAATTAAAATTCACACTACCTATTTTTACATACCTCAATAGTAGGGTGAGTATTATGCTTGTAAGCAGTATATAAGGGAAACTGAATTTGAAAAATTTTTGCCACACATAGTAAGAGTTTTTCCTTCTCATCTGTACTCCATAAACTAAAAGGATCAGAACTCTTTGAAGATTCCTCCTCAGTCAGATTACAAATTCTTGTAGAGTTTGATTTTTTTTCTATTGATTTTTGTCTTTCTGTATTTCCTTCATTACACTCTCTATCTATATTCAGTGGTTCTTCTGCTTGATTACTCTCATCTTGCCACGTAGAATCTATGTTAATAGTAGTACAATGTTTACAAAGCTGGTCCCGGAGCACTTGAACTTGGGCAATAACTAGGTTAATAAGTGCACACACTACTTGGTTAAAAATCTCCAAATGCTTATATTCCTTGAAGCAGCATAGACATTGCCTATAAGAGAAAAAAAATTGAATTAGTACAGCAGTAGTTGTATTTTTTTAATAATATTTTTTAAAAGTCAGCAAATACTATTTGTCTATTTCTAGACTTGTTTTTATTTTTTCCTTCCTGCTGGGGTACACCTTAATAACAAAGATAGCATCACAACAACTGGTATTCTAGACAGTATAAACTCATCACGTTAGGTTTACAGCTATTATCTTAAGTTTTATTTATGAATTTATCTGTCCTACAAAAGTAACTATTTAAAAACACGAATTGTGGCATTCTGTTTCTCCATTAACAAGTACTAAGTATATGTTCATCAAGTTATTAGGAAGCTGGTTCTAACAAAATACCTTATTAGTAAAGCCAGCTGGTTATTTAACATAAGGGGTTTTGTTGTCAACCAATAAAACAACCACATTTGTAAATTAATGTCCTTGAAGGCTACTTGGGAGGGGTGCACTATTTGGCAAATCAAATTGTTTAGGAACAAAACATACACACACACACACACACTCTCTCTCTCTCTCGCTCCTGTAAAAATTACATATTTATTTATATATATGTATGTATATATGTATATATGTATGTATATGTATGTGTGTATGTATATGTGTGTGTGTGTGTGTGTGTGTGTATATATATATATATATATATATATATACATAAAAGCAGGCCAGGCACAGTGGATCAGCACTTTGGAAGGCCGAGGAGGGCAGGTTACCAGAGGTTGGGAGTTCGAAACCAGCCTAACCAACAAAGAGAAACCCCGTAACTACTAAAAAGAAAAAAAGAAAAAAAAAATTAGCTGGGCATGGTGGTGCATGCCTGTAATCCAAGCTACTTGGGAGACTGAGGCAGGAGAATTGCTTGAACCTGGGAGGTGAAGGTTGCAGTGAGACAAAATCTCTCCACTGCACTACAGCCTGGGCAACAACAGCAAAACGCCATCTCAAAAAAAAAAAAAAAAAAAAAGCATTGGCCAAGTGCAGTGGCTCACACCTATAATCCCAACACTCAGGGAGGCCGCCGCAGGTGGATCATTTGAGGTCAGGAGTTCAAGACCAGCCTGATCAACATGGTGAAACCCTGTCTCTACTAAGAATACAAAAAAAATTACCCGGGCATGGTGGCAGGCACCCATAATCCCAGCTATTCGGGAGGCTGAGGCAGGACAATCACTTAAACCTGGGAGACAAAGGTTGCAGTGAGCCGAGATTGTGCCACGGCACTCCAGCCTCAGCAACAAGAACAAAATTCTGTCTCAAAAAAAAGAAATATTACAAACAAATCCAGTTCTCCTTATACATGTTTAGTTAGTAGCACAATGCCTGGCATATGTAGATAATTAAAAGGATCTCAGCCAGGTGCAATGGCTCACACCTGCAATACCAACACTTTGGGAGACCAAGGTAGGAGGATCACTTAAGTCCAGGAGTTCAAGACAAGCCAGGGCAACATAATGAGACCCCCCGTCTCTACAAAAATAAAAAATAAAAGAATCAGCTAGGCATCATAGCTTGTGCCTGTAGTCCCAGCTATTCAGGAGGCTAAGACAGCAGTGACCCGTGATCATGCCTGAGTGACAGAGTGAAACCCTATCTCAAAAGAAGGCAGGGAAGGCTCTGGTGAATCAATAGGTAAATAATAAACAAACAAGTACCTGGTTCTAGTAATACTTGTATCCAATGACAGATGACAGCTAAGCAACTATAATTTACAATCTACACCTAGTAATAGCATCAAATCAAAACATCTATACTGTAGTCTGAATAGATCACCAGCTCCCTGGATGATCATATAGAAATAATTTTATTTCTCCAAGGGTGAATTTGAAGTACAGCCACAAATTACTTGATGTTCTTCTGTATAGATGGGACTCGTTTCTAGTGAATAGAATGTGGTGGAAGTGACAATGTGTGGCATCTGAGACTAGGTCATAAAAGACTTCTTTTTGCTCTTTTTACTCACTTCTGCCTTGCTCTCTTTTGGATCACTTACTCTAGGGGAAGCTACTCATCACAGAAAATTACTCCAGCAGCTCAAAGAGGAGTCCACATGATAAAGTACCCAAGACCTCCCATTAACAATCAGCACTGCCAGGCGCATTGACTCACCCTGTAATCCCAGCACTTTGGGAGGCTGAGGCAGACGAATCACTAGGTCAAGGGTTCAAGACCAGCCTGGCCAATATGGTGAAACCCTGTCTCTATTAAAATACAAAAATTAGCTGGGCATAGTGGTGGGCGCCTGTAATCCCAGCAACTTGGGAGGCTGAGGCAGGAGACATCTCTTGAACCAGGGAAGAGAGGTTGCAGTGAGCCGAGATCACGCCACTGGACTCCAGCCTGGGCAATAAGAGTGAAACTCTTGTCTCAAAACAAGAACTAAAACAAAAACAAAAAAACAACCAGCACTGAGGCCGGGTGCAGTGGCTCACAACTGTAATCCCAGCACTTTGGGAGGTTGAGATGGGTGGATCACCTGAAGTCAGGAGTTCGAGACAAGCCTGGTCAACAGGGTGAAACCCCATCTCTATTAAAAATACAAAAATTAGCCAGGCATGGTGGAGGGCGTTTATAATCTCAGCTACTCAGGAGGCTGAGGCAAAGGAATTGCTTGAACCCAGGAGGTGGAGATTGCACCAGTGCACTTCAGCCCAGGGGACAAAGGGAAACTGTCTCAAAAAACAAAAAAAAACTTGAGTGTCTTTCTCTTACTAAAAATGGAATCTGAAATCCCAGAAAAAGATATTGAAGTCAGATTTGGATGGAGAAAGCTGAAGATTCAGCCAAAATTACTTTTAAAATAAGTGTTAGACAATGAGCATTAGGCCAGGCACAGTGGCTCCCAGCATTCTGAGAGGCCAAGGCGGGCGGATCACAAGGTCAAGAGTTCAAGACCAGCCTGACCAACATGGTGAAACCCAGTCTCTACTAAAAATACAAAAATTAGCCAGGCATGGTGACACAAATCTGTAATTCCAGCTCCCTGGGAGGCTGAGGCAAAAGAATCACTTGAACCCAGGAGGCGGAGGTTTCAGTGAGCCCATATCGTGCCACTGCACTCCAGCCTGGATGACAGAGTGAGACTCTGTTTCAAAAACAAGACAGAAATTTAGAGGAAATAGACAAAATACAAAAAGAAAAAACAGATTTTAGCTGTGATTCATATCCTGAGAGATATAAGACACTAGGTTACTAAAATAAGAATGAAATGTTATGAAAATATAAATTCCGTTCTTTCCCTAAGCGGCCTGAGGTAATCTATGAAAATGGTTCGCTATTCACTTGACCTGGAGAATCCCACAAAATCATGCAAATCAAGAGGTTCCAACTCATGCTCACTTTAAGAACACTCCTGAAACTGCCCAGGCCATCAAAGATATGCACATACAAAAAGCTACGAAGATCTGAAAGAGTCACTTTACAGAAACAGTGTGTACCATTCCGACGTTATAATGGTGGAGTTGGCAGGTGTGCCCACGCCAAACAGTGGGACTGGACACAAGGCGGTGGCCCAAAAAGAGTGCTAAATTTTTTGCTGTATATGCTTAAAAATGCAGAGAGAAATGCTGAACTTAAGGGTTTAGATGTAGATTCTCTGGTAATTGAGTATATCCAAGTGAACAAAGCACCTAAATTGCACTGCCAGACCTACAGAGCTCACCGTCAGATTAACCCATACATAAGCTCTCCCTGCCACACTGAGATGACCCTTTCTGAAAAGGAACAGACTTTTTCCTAAACCAGAAGAGGAGGTTGCCCAGGAGCAAAAGATATCCCAGAAAAAACTAAACAAACAAAAACTTACGGCACAGGAGTAAATTTGGCACTAAAATAAATGCAATTAAAAAAAATACATATATAAATTCAGATTACAAAACGGAGCACTTTTTGGTCAGTGAGCCAAATTAACAGTAACAAAATTCAGAGCACTGTAATGTATACAAATACATATCATATCAAATGATGTAAATACCTTTTTGTATATACAACATTTACAATTTTAAAATGAATTAAAACTACAGCACTTTGTAAAATTCAATAAAAGGTCCACAAAAGGGAAAAATGAAACCTCCCACAAAATAGAAAAAAAATATTAATAATGGAGATAAAAGTCTTGGCCCAGGCTCAAACCTGTAATCCCAGCACTTTAGGAGGCGAAGGTGGGAGGACTACTTGAACCCAGGAATTCAAGACCAATAAAAAAAAATTAGCTAAGCACATTAGCACATGCCTGTGGTCCAGTTACTTGGGAGGCTGAGGTGGGAGAATCACTTGAGCCCAGGAAGTCAAGGCTGCAGTATGCCATAATCACACAACTGCACTCCAACCTGAGAAACACAGCGATACCATCGCAAAAAAAAAAAAAGGGAAGAGAATATAAAAAGGAAGTAATCAAGAAGGGTACAATATCTGACTGACTAATATACTTCTAGGAGCAGTAAATATGGAGGTAAGGAAATTATAAAGTCAAATTTTCACAACTGAAAGGCCCACAAAAACAGATAGAAAATTTCTGAAGCTGAGGAGGGATAAAGATCCTAAAAGCTTTCAGGGTGGTTGATTACAAGTATCAAAGAGGCCAGGCACAGTGGCTCACGCCTATAATCCCAGCACTTTGAGAGGCCAAGGCAGGTGGATCATGCAGTTAAGAGATCGAGACCATCCTGGCCAATATGGTGAAACCCCATCTCTACTAAAAATACAAAAATTAGCTGGGTGTGGTGGCGGTATGCCTGTAGTCCCAGCTACTCAGGAGGCTGAGGTAGGAGAATCGCTTGAACATGGGAGGTGGAGACTGCAGTAAGCTGAGATTTTGCCATTGCACTCCATCCTGGTGACAGACAAGACTTTGTCTCAAATAAAAAAATAAAAAAATAAAAGAGAATCAAGGAAAAGCACAAGAATAAAAGTAGCTACTGCTTCTCCAAAGCAATATTGGAATCTAGAATACAATGGATTAATACTTCCAAAATTCTGCAAGTAATTTTCCACCTATTATTCTGTATCCAATATGATCTATCAATAAATATAAGGGTAGGATAGACATTTCAGGCCTGGAAGGTCTAACAAACATCTCCCCACGTAACCTCTCTCAGAAAATATGTCCTCCTCAACAAGGAAGTAAACTAAAAACATGACAAAATGGAATCCAGGAAATATGGAGATCCAAGAAAGGAGATGTTACCAGTGGAGGGTGTCCAGGTAACAAAGAACTGGACAAAAGCACAAACAATGCAAGGAAAAAATGAAGCAACAAAAGCACAGATTTACTGAAAATGAAAGCACACTCCACAGGGTGGGAGCAGTCAGAGCAAGGGGGTCAAGGGCCCAGTTACAGAATTTTCTGGAGTTTAAATACCCTCTAGAGGTTTCCTGTTGGTTACTTGGTATACACCCTACCTAAATGATGTAGTGGGCCATGATCAGCCTCAAGTTACAAAGTTCCACCCTAAGCAAACACCTGATTGGTTTCAGAAAGTGAACAATCAGAGGCTGAAGTAAAGTTACAAAGTTATATTTCTAGGCAAACAAAGACTTGGCCTGACACCAGCCTGATTAGTTGCAGGAAGGTACCAATCAGAGGTAATTTCAATTTTTCACCTGCCACGCAGAAAAGTTTAACCAGGCTGTCAAAGGTGTAGCCTCTGGTCTTTCTGCTACATGAGCATTGAATCTTGGGAGTTTTCCTTTTGAATTAGTTCTAGAAAGTCAGCGTGAATGGGCCTAGGTTCCCTGCCTCCAGACCCTAAGGTTCTCCTACCTCAGAGGCAAGCAAAATGAATTATAAGGATGAGATCTGAAGGGAAGGTAGTTTAGTAACTCTAGAAAGCAATCAATCCTCTCTAGGGTTATGGTCAAGGCTTGGGGGGATAGTAGATCTCCTAATGATGCATAGGTTGTGAGCGTTTGAGAAGAATTAAGTGATCCACACATAGACAATTAACTGAATGAAAAAAGTAAACTAAGAAACTGAGAACATGCAAGACATAAAATGAACTAGGGAACCTTTCTTGGCTCATTGCTGAGCAACATTTTTATTTTTAAGAACTACCTTCAGAACTGATAGAACTATATTGAGCGAATTGGGAATGGTAAAAGAATGAAATCCTTATATATTACAAGTGGAAGTTCATAGGTTACACTGAAAATTGGTAAGATGAAGCAAGAGCAACATAAGAAGAGCATTTCAGAATTAGAGAAGTTAGGATCAAAACCAATATCTCAAAGAGCTGAAAACAGAAAGGGTGAGGAGACAGGAGACACAGGGACTTTTTTATTACAGTATTTCCCTACTAATTTTTTTTAAATTCGGTATTACTTGTGTTGGTACACCAATATCATACATATCCTTCCACCATCTGAGCTTATCTTTATTTTCTTCTCAGTCTTATCCCTGTTATTTCCAGCCTGATACAATTATCTAAGTGGAATTATATGCTGCTCACTTAAATGAAATGTACTTATATTTTTTAAATGAAATAAAAATTTATCAATACCTCAAATAAAGTATGTAGTTTTAATTTAAAAATTAATATTAAGTAAACATTCATGAGGAATCTATATGTCAAAATAAAATCATTTCCAGGCTAGGTTTTAGAATTCCATCTAGCAACAAATATTCCAATGGGTCTAACATCATTTTCCCTAGCCCAGTTCTGCTGAAAGCATGAAAGGACTATTACTCCACAGTATTCAACCTCACCAAAAATTGTTTTATGCATGAGCTAACTTATGAAAGGCAATACTTTAAATAGCAGTCAATATCAACAGTCCACTGGTCAAACAAATTTCTTGATGCCAAAATAAAAGGCAGACACTTAAAGGGTGGACCACATACATTTAACCTATTTCAAAGCAATGGCTTCTAAAACCACTCTAAAAAATAGCATGTATTAAAACAATGAAAAAGTAAAAGTAAATGCTTCAAACATTAAGCACAAATAACAAATATAAAAGGTACTACTTTTAGCCTGGAAACCTGACAGAGAACCTCACCCTGGCTGGTGTCCTGAATGCTTATACAGAAGAAATTCCTGAAATAAAAAGTTGATAGGTAGGAGATAAATAATAATAAATAAATAAAAAGTTGATAGCTAGGAGACAGCAAAGAGCTTTAAATACCTGCTAAAAAATGTGAAATGTCCAAGGTATAAATCTAACTCGGTTTTGTAATGAGCTTAAAACAAGCAAAAAATAAAAATAAAAATAAGCACAGCATGAAGAATTATGCTCTGTGGTATCTTTTGTCATACATGGCATTCATTTGCTGACCCTTATATGCACTTTCCCTAATTTAGTCTTCAATTTATTCTCCTATTCCTTTTTCTTCCCATCTTCTGAGTTAGTTTTCCTCCTATTCTACTCCCAATCATTAAATTAATAATCTGGCAAGCAAATGTGTTATTAACCTCCCTAATCGTTTTTTTTTTTTAAAACCATGTGTATAATGAACCCACCACCTCCCTAATCTTATGGAGAAAGTCGTGACATCTATATGACTGTTAAACAGCACTTGAAAATGATGACACAGGCCGGGCACAGTGGCTCGCGCCTGTAATCCTAGCACTTTGGGAGGCCGAGGTGGGCAGATCACGAGGTCAAGAGATCGAGACCATCCTGGACAACATAGTGAAACCCCATCTCTACTAAAAATACAAAAATTAGATGGGCGTGGTGGCACACGCCTGTAGTCCCAGCTACTTGGGAGGCTGAGGCAGGATAATTGCTTGAAGCCGGGAGGCAGAGGTTGCAGTGAGCTGAGATCGCACCACTGCACTCCAGCCTGGCGCCTGAGGGAGACTCTGTCTCAAAAAAAAAAAAAAAAAAGACACAGATAATACTTGATCACATAGAGACTAATCACTAGCTAGTAATTAACTGTACCTGAAAAATCAGACTATGAAGTGTACATATGGTAAAACCACATTTTTGTAAACTTTAAAACTGTACTGTTGACAATCTCACACCATGGATATGCACAAAAAGTTATCAGTTGTTACTCTGAGTGGCGGCATGTTTTCTGTTTTTAACTTAGATTCTCTGTAGTTTCTCAAAGTTTTCCTTTTTTTTCTTGCAATGATTATCATTTAAATAAGAAAAAAATTACAAAATACTTAAAAAAAAATTTTTTTTTGAGACAGTCTTACTCTATCCCCCAGGCTGGAGTGCAGTAGCATGATCTCAGCTCAGTGCATGCAACCTCTGCCTCCCGGGTTCAAGTGATTCTCCTGCCTCAGCCTCCCGAGTAGCTGGGGTTACAGGCGAGCACCACCATGCCTGGCTAACTTTTGTATTTTTAGTAGAGGCAGGGTTTCACCATGTTGGCCAGGCTGGTCTAACTCCTGAACTCAAGTGATCCACCCGCCTGGGCCTCCCAAAGTGGTGAAATTACAGGCATGAGCCATCACCCTGGACCTAAAATCTTTGTAATGCTTATAAATATTAAATTCTTGTTAATATTTTTTTTTCTGATACGGAGTCTCACTCTGTTGCCCAGGCTGGAGTGCAGTGGTGCAAATCTCAGCTCACTGCAACCTCCACCTCCCGGGTTCAAACGATTCTCCTGCCTCAGCCTTCCAAGTAACTGGGATTACTGGTACACACCACCACGCTTGGCTAATTTTTGTATTTTTGTAGAGATGGGGTTTCATCATGTTGGTCAAGCTGGTCTCAAACTCCTGACCTCAGGTGATCCACCCACATTGGTCTCCTAAAGTGCTGGAATTACAGGTATCAGCAACCACGCCTAGCCTAACATACCATTTTTGAAGTGAACACATTCTCCATTACCTATATTCCAGTTAATACACTAGAAAAACAATTTATAGCCACTGATAATCTTCCACTGATAATCTCATGAAAGCTTTTTTTCTCCAGGAAACTTACAAATAACATGTTTTATGAGATTCATGGGTTTATCGGTACACTAAGGTTCACTTGTGGACTCACTTGGTCCACGGGCCCCAAATTAAGAATGGCTTTTGCAGATTATCCATGCTTTATTAGTAGCTGTTTATCCCCTTATCAGAACCACAATCTTAATCTAGCCAACAATATTTTCTGAAGCTCAAAAATAATTTAGGGGAGGAAGGGAAGGAGATGAGAATAGACAAAAATTTTCACCACAAAGCACTGTGATCTAATTCATTTTTACTTCTTCTCCCTTCTATCAGCATGAACAATTAAGAGTGTGTAACATTCCACTTTTATTACAAGCTAAAAACTGTTCATACTTATTGATAGGTGAGCAAAATTACAAATATTCAGTGTTCTCCAGCTTAGCCTTCATGCTTCTGTTTACATATCTTTTAATTTATATTTCATTTTCCAAAACAAATTTTAACAATTATAATTAAAATAGGTGTTTATTACGTCTTTTTATTAAATACTATGCTAAGCACTTTGTTTCCTTACAACCTCATTAAGGTATTAGTAGCTTTATTATTATTATATTTTCCCCAATGAGGAGCTAAGAGTTTACAGACGTTAACTAATTTGTCATAATCACTCGTTCGCAGGTGATGAAGCAGGACTAGAATCCATGTCTCTCTAGATCCAAGGTCACACTTTTTTGTTGTTGTTTTAAATTTTAAATAGAGACAGGGTCTTACCCTGTAGTCCAGGCTGGTCTTGAACTCCTAAGCTCAAGTGATCCTCCGCCTTGGCCTCCCAAAGTGAGAGGCATGAGCCACCACACCTGGCCGGGCCACACTCTTAACGACTACATTCTAGGGTAACATGAGATAAAGCACAGCCTCTCAATGGTTTGGGAGCAAACACTTTACCAGTCTGATGAAACCTGTGAATTACTACCTAAAACTACAAATAGATCTCCTTTGTAATTTCATTCCCATCCACAAACTCTTGGTTACAAATTCCTAATATAGGGATTAAAAATAAGCTAGAATACAAGTAGACTAGGAATGGGAAAATATAATTCCCACGCCATCTCCACCATAACTAGTGGTAAGATTTCAGGAAAGTGATTTTGTTTCTCTGGATTTTATTTTATTCAGTGGCAAACTTATAGATCCTGAAAGCAGAAGTGTAGATTTTTTTCCTAGTATAACATGTTCCCACCTAGCTATAGTTAACAATAATTAAAACTCAAGATTATGACTCAGATGCAACATTTCTCAGCAAATCACTGTGGACTGTTAAAGTTCATCTTCAATCATAAACATTATTATGCAATACTCATCAATTCCATCCAAAAAAAAAAAAAACCCAGCAACGACTGATAAACTTAGGGAAATTCAGGGGGTGAGACTCAGAAAAGAAATGCTAATAATGATGGTACAGAATGTTTACATAAAATCTACAAACTCTTTTGCAATAAGTGTATCTGCCAACTTTACTGAAAGAAAAAAGGATATTACTGTAGAGCAAATGTTATTTTAAGTTAAACTATTCAGCTAAACTATGTTCAGCTAGACTGTATACCTCAGAACATTCATTTATGCATCACTGCATTTAACATGTTCATTGACTACCGCACACAATGCTTCAAACATTCTTATCCATAAAAATTTTTAGAAGGACTAAGTTTAAACTAGATAGGCACAGAAGTTATGAGAATTTTCATTTTCATTGGTTTATTCAAGGGAAAAGAAGATAATTAGCCAAGACTAGCATCACTGCATTTAACATGCTCATTGACTACCGCACACAATGCTTCAAACATTCTTATCCAAAAAAATTTTTAGAAGGACTAAGTTTAAACTAGATAGGCACAGAAGTTATGAGAATTTTCATTTTCATTGGTTTATTCAAGGGAAAAAAAGATAATTAGCCAAGACTAGTTAAAAATAACACTGAGGAACATAAATTTGCAAATCCTTTTATAAACTTGATTATATTAAGATTTGTGTTCCTAAAGTTTTATTCCCTATAGTCTCAACATACATATTATTTAGAAATCGGTCTAATATACGTAATTATAGAAAAGGAAGAGATAGCAAGTGGCTTAAAGGTAACTGCTATCACGATGACTTTTTTCCCCCCTCAAGACAGAGTCTCACACTATTGCCCAAGCTGGAGTGCAATGGCACAATCTCGGCTCACGGCAACCTCCACCTCCTGAGTTGATGCAATTCTCCTGCCTCAGCCTCCCAAGCAGCTGGGATTACCAGCGCCCACCAGCACGTCCAGCTAATTTATTGTATTTTTAGTGGAGACAGGGTTTCAGTATGTTGGCCAGGCTGGTCTCAAACTCCTGAGCTCGTGATCTACCCGCCTGGGCTTCCCAAAGTGCTGGGATTACAGGTGTGAATTTCCTTTTAAGGATTAAGATTGTCACAAGCCTCTAGCTATACCATAAACATTCTTTAATCTCTCAAAATAGTTACTTTTCAGAATTTCTGGCACTCTCATATCCCTAAATAAGGAGGGGTCAAAGAAAGAAACTGGTATTTATGCACGTGTTTGAAAAACAGACTCATGATTGACCTCGTGAGTAAAGATTTAGTAAACACTGACAAACTGTCATTTAGTAAGTAATGGTATCTAAGTCAACACCCTAAAAAGAAAATGTGACAATAAAAATGGCAATTTATAATGCAACTCACAAAAATTAGTCTTCAAAATACCTAAAGATACATACCTCTGTGTCCAGGAATTGATATAAGCAAATATTTTGAGAGTATGTTCCTTTCTGAGCTGCAGTCCATCACCACCTTCTATATCTGATACTGAAATAATAAAAAAAAAAAAAATTTTTTTTGATCATAACACTAAACCAATATTAAAGCCAACAGTTCAAAATAAAGCCAAGAGTTACAAATGCAAACATTTCAGATAATTATTATTTTGCTTCCAAAGAAAATAAGTCTACTTTTAATTAATAACTCATATGAGCTTAAGAACAGATTTTTGACAGATGTAAGGGGGTAGGGGATGGCGAGACTTTGCCACTTATTCTGGGATTATCTCTCATCTCCAAAACCACCCTTCTGTTCTATCCTTTTGTGATGCTGAGGCTGGAACCATGTAAGCTACATTTTTCATTTCCAGTTGGCTTCCTGTTAAGATCTGGTTCCTGCAGTACCTATAGGGTACTTGAAGGAGAAGGCAGAAGGAGAGACCAAGGACTCATCAGCTTGCTATATCTGAAAGCAGTAGCACTGATTCTACCCTCCAGTTTAGTATTCCAAGAACCAGTCTCATGTACCAGCAGTAACCACACAGCATACCTTCCCTGAAGTCATAGCTTCCTTCACACAGCCTTCCTCTTTTGATATGAGGAAGCTTGAGAACATTTAGTTCTCCTTAAAAGACCATTTCCCAAAATATTAAAAATTGAACATAACCATTCTCACATTTCCATCATTTTCATGTCTTTCACATACTTCAGCTTGTCCATACAGCTTTACAAAGTAGAAAATATAAGGGTCTTTAAAGCCAGTAAACCAATTATTATGTATGTACAAGAAAGCATTTGTGAGTCTTACCAGCTTTTTTACTTTCTTTATATATTATCACTGTCATCTCTTTAATCACAAAAAAATCTTGCCTGCGTTACTATACCACATTAACGTGAGGAGGGGAATCCCCTATGAAGCAGTAAGATGTTCCACTATATATCTTTCCTCTATCAAATATATATGAGGTTAGTTTACATTTAACATGCACACACGCATGCATACACACACACACACCCCTTCTACTTAATCAGACTATATATACAATGTTGAGACTTACAGCACACTTCCTCAACTCAGCTCCAGAAATGCCAGTAAGCTGAACTATGAGGTTGTAAGATTCCTTTCTTGGGAATACTGATTAACCAAGAAGGCATTAAAAAAATTATCTTGGCCAAGGAGAGGAGGAAAAGGCATAAAGCCAAAATATATGTTAAACAGTCACAAGGTAATAACACCTACACGCAAGACCAGGCTTTTGGGACCCAAGATCACATCTGAGGCCCTGGAAGCCTAAGACGCTACTGACCATCAGGGAGAAGACTCGGGCAACAAAGCCTAGTAACCAGGACAGAACAAGATTATAGTGGGGGCCTAAGATGAAGCAACCACTAAAAACATCCTCTTGCATTGTATAATTTCAGCAAGGTGAAGAAGGGATCACAATATACAATGCCAGTTTTCCTTCCCCAATCATAACAGTGGCTAAAAACACAGGGAACAGAGTGGCTGCAACCATCATATCGTTCTCTAACAAAAAACACATAGGGCACACATTCTGAAAAAAGTTTGTGTGGTCAGAAAACCATCTTCACCAGAGGTCCACCTGGCAACCTAACTGCTAACCAACACAAACTTTCCAACTCATTCAATCCAACCCAGAACCAGAAAGGCAAGGGTAGGACATCTCATCAGAGTAGAGTTCTCCAAACACACAGTTATCATGATACTCAATGGTGAAAGCCTGAAAGTATTTCTTCTAAGATCAGGAACAAGACAAGGTGGCCACTTTCACAACTTCTATTCAACACACTACTGGAAATTCTAGTCAGAGCAATTCAATGAGGGAAAAAATGGAAAGAAGTAAAGTTACCTCTGTCTGCAGATAACATGAACCAACAGAAAACCCTAAGGATTACACAAAAAGAATTGTCAGAACTAATAGCCCATAATCCCAGCACTTTGGGAGGCCAAGCTGGGTGGACAGCTTGAGCTCAGGAGGTTAAGACCAGCCTGAGTGGCATGGCAAAACCCCATCTCGACCAAAAAGATAAACAATTAGCCAGGCATGGTGGTGCACACCTCTGGTCCCAGCTATTCAGGAGGCTGAAGCAGAAGGATCACTTGAACCAGGAAGGTTGAGACTGAAGTGAGCCAAAAAAATCAGTGGCTCCCATTAAACTGCTGTTTGGATTTCAGCACTCTAGCCTGGGTAACACAGTGAGACCCCCTCTCAAAAACAAACAAACAAAAAACTAATAAATGAATTCAACAAAGTTACAGGGTACAATTCAACTGGTATGAGGTCTTCAAAGTAGCCAAACTCATAAAAACAAAAGAGAAGGGTGGTTGCCCAGAAACGGGTTTCAATTCTGTCAAAATAAAAAATTCTAGAGATTTGTTGCACAAGAATGTGACCATTCCTAACATTGCTCAACTATATACATAAAAATGATTAAGAAAAGAAATTTTTGGCTCATGTCTGTAATCCCAACACTTTGGGAAGCCAAGGCAAGAGGATCACTCGAGTCCAAAAGTTCAATACCAGCCTGGGCAACATGGAGAAACCTCGTCTCTATTTTAAAAACAAAGCCAGGTGCAGTGGCTCACACCTGTAAAATCCCAGCACTTTGGGAGGCTGAGTCAAGTGAATCACGAGGTCAGGAGTTCAAGACCGTCATGGCCAAATGGTGAAACCCTGTCTCTACTAAAAGTACGAAACTTATCCGGGGGTGGTAGAGCATGCCTGTAATCCCAGCTACTAAGGAGGCTGACGCAGGAGAATTGCTTAAACCCAGGAGGCAGAGGTTGCAGTGAGCCGAAATTGCGCCACAACACTCCAGCCTGGGAGACAAAGTGAAACTCCATCTCAAAAAATAAAAAAAAAAAGTAAATTTTATGTTACGTATTTTTTACAATTAATGTGAGAGATGGGAAAGTTCTTCAAAGTTTGTATCTTAGACTACATTATTAGGACTTACAAATCTCTTGCTCTATGGTCATTATAAACTATTAGCATAAACATATACCCATGTATATATATTCTCTAAATCAGCTACATCTTAAATCAGCTACCTTGACTCACTCCAGCATGTCCAAACAGAACTGGACAAGCTCCAAACCCTGGTGCATGCCATTCCTTATTAAGGAAACCCTCCTGATCTTCTCCTGACTAGCTTCCTCTTCTTCCTTGTCTTCTTCCCCCCTTCATCTATTCAGGAAATTTCCAAGTTTTTAGCCAATCGGGTCAAGCCTAGAATGTGAGCTCCCATGTCAGCCAACGGAAACGACACAGCAGTAGGGTGACTGCGTCAGGTTATTAAAGTTATAAATGTTCCTGGTCTCCTTGGTCAGGTGTGCTCTCATGGCATGACTGCCAAGGAGTTGCACCCTTTCTGAAGGAAGTAAACTAGGCTTGTTGAGTAATCATTGTCTGGGTATGGATTTTTTTCCGAATGTTATAAAACAGTTTCCAACAAATCTGGGGGCTTATCCGAGATTCCATTTCCCCTCTGGGGTAATCCTTGGTCCTCTGCTGTGGGAAGGCGCCCCGCCGCCCTATTGCTGTGGCCCCAGGGGAGAGAGCCAGGACTTACCCTGTACGAGGAAAACATTTAGATTCTCAGCAATGCAGGGCAAAAAGAATCCAAACTGCAGTAACCCGGGGCCTCGATCAGGCAACCTCATGCACAAGCTAAGGTAGGAAATGTTGCAAACAGGTGACAAAGTACTTCTTTGGTGGTCAATTTCTGAAGAGCTGAATGTGTGTGTGAATGCAGTGTTGTTTGTGTGAATGGTGACAAGTCTTACTGCTGGATGGAGAGTGTGTCCTCCCTGAGGTTCTGTGGCTACCTCATACGGCTTAGGACAGATCCTGCCATGGGAATTACACCTGCAGGCTGACACTAAGAGAGCCCCAAATCTCCTTTGGGGGAATGGTCAAGAGGGGACCGTACAAATGGGAAGAGTGTAGGGGACCCTCAGAAGGGGGAAGAAACGCAACAGGTCAACCTCCTAGAGCAGGGAAGGCAAGAAATTCCTAGCTTGAGGGGTTGAGCCTTCCTTAAAAACATAATAGGCAAAAGATTTCCAGCTTGGGGGGTTGAGTCTTCCATAACAAATGATAACGTATCACTGTTTTATTTGGACTAAAGAACTGATCCTCAAGTCCGCAGTTGTATGGCCAAAATTTGGGTTGGATGAGGATTAGTTCTGTGAACTCTTAATAATGTATGTAACCAACAAAACCCCTTTCTCACAAGAAATTAAGACTATGCTCTCTGTTGGCAGCAGGGGTCAGTTCTCTATCCATTAAGAGAAGGAGGAAATCCCAGAGTGCTGGGACTAAAAAAAAGAAAAAAAGAAAAAAAAAAAAAAGAGAAGGAGGAAAACAGTAGAATAAGGTCAGGAGCAGTCTCACTTAAAAAAGGGTCAAGCTTTTACCCATGAGAAATCCATATGTAAATGGACCCTTTAGACCATCTTTCCTCATTTCCTGCTCCCACCATTCCCCCTCCTTCCCCTCCACACACACACACACCATGCCTTCTCCAGAGCCATGGCTGCCACCCCAGAACCCAACCCGAATTCCCCACTCCCCCCTCCCCACCCCCTACACCCGTATAACCATGCTCTTGGGAGCTAGCAACTCAAAGGTCTGGTCATTGCCAGCTCAAGCCTTCTTCCTTGAAGAAAGGGCTCAGGTGGGAGATTGAGCAATGCAAAAGAGATATTCAAAGGTTTCCTTTCCCCTCTTCCTCCAAAGAATCAGCTTCAAAGCTTTTTTCTCCTCTAAAGGAGATGCCTCGAGGAGGAGGCATGGTTAGTTTTGTGAATGCTCCCTTAACTGCCTCTAAGGTCCAGAGTCTCAAGAGAGAACTTAAGTCATTATTAGATGACCCTGATGGGGTAGCAGAACAGATTTAAGCCATTATTAGATGACCTTGATGGGGGAGCAGAACAAACTGATCAGTTTTTAGTTCCCCAGTTATATACTTCGAGTTAATGTCGATTCTAAGTGTTCTCTTTTCAGGGGAAGAAATGCTAGAGGTGGAAAGCCACAGAGAGAGAGAGAGAGAGAGTGTGTCAAAGAGAGAGAAAGACAGAGGCAGAGAGAGAGAGAGACAAAGAGGCAAAGAGAGGAGAGACAAGAGAGGTTAGGAAGAGAAATATTAAGAAAGTTACAGATTTAAAAATGCTCCTTTAGTAAGGAAAAGTTATAAAACAAAGTCAGAAATATCTTACCAATAAGTGCAGAGTAGTTATAAAAAAAAAAAAAGTCAGAAAGTTAAGATTGTAATAGTTGTAAAAAATGTTATAAAAAGGAATTTATGCAACAAATGTTGTATAAGTTTTGTTTTGAAAGTTTAAGCAATTTTTTTTTTTTTGAGACAGAGTCTTGCTCTGTCACCAGGCTGGAGTGCAGTGGCGCAATCTTGGCTCACTGCAACCTCCGCATCCTGGGTTCAAGCAATTCTTCCACCTCAGCCTCCCAAGTACCTAGGACCACAGGCACATGCCACCACACCTGGCTAATTTTTGTATTTTTAGTAGAGATGGAGTTTCACCATGTTGACCAGGATGGTCTCGATCTCCTGACCTCGTGATCTGCCCACCTCGGCTTCCCAAAGTGCTGGGATTACAGGTGTGAGTTTAAGCAACTTTGAAATGTTAACTGTAAAGGAAATTCTGTGTGTAAACATAATAAAGTTAAAGAGGTATTATCCAGTTTTTCTGTAAACTGGACATTAAAATAAAAGCCCATCAGGTTTTGTTTTGTTTTCGAGAGGGAGTCTCTGTCTTGCAGTCTGGAGGGCAACGGCAAGATCTTAGCTCACTGCAACCTCTGCCTCCCAGGTTCAAGCAATTCTCTTGCCTCAGTCTCCCGAGTAGCTGGGATTACAGGCGTCCACCACCACGCCCAGCTAATGTTTTGTATTTTTAGTAGAGACAGGGTTTCGCCATGTTGGCCAGCCTGGTCTTGAACTCCAGACCTCGTGATCCACCCTCCTCGGCCTCCCAAAGTGCTGAGATTACAGGTATGAGTCACCACACCTAGCCAACAGGTTTTTCTTAAAGCACCAACCTGCTCTTTAACAAAGATTATAGAAGGTCTCTTAGCACAGGCACCACTCCTAGAATTTTCAGTACACCAGCACTAGCCTGGAGACCACCCTACCTCAGGCTGATAACCAAGACTGCCGTTTGTACAGCAGAAAAAAGATGGACACTTCATACCCAAGCCAAAGTGCCATCACCGTTAGAATCATGGGCTATTGTTCCGGGATCAAACCCTACACCAAGTTAAAGCTAAGAAAATCTACACCAAGTTAAAGCTAAGAAAAGCTTAGTCTATCTTTTTCTTTTCTTCCCTTTAACTACTCCCCATCTTGTTATTAATGGTTTTAGATCTGTCTCACCTCAAGCTGTTGCTTTTGATGACTGTTTAGTTATGCCTTGGGGAGATTTGCATAACCAAGGACAGCTTGCTGCTTCGGAAGGATGTCTCTGCCCTTCTCAGACTTCCTCAGATTAGGAAGACATGAGTTCCTCTAAGGATACTAGTAAACCAAGGAATAGTAGCTGTATTAATTGGCAGGAATCAGACTCTTGTCCCTCTAAAACAGAATCTCTATGTTCTGCTTAGTCTAATGTCATATGCAACACTAAAGGTTTAAGATAGACTGCTTCCACAGGTCTTTGTTAGTCTTTAAAATCATATATCCATTTCACCAAAGGAATTACTCTTTCTAGTTGTCAATATAACCAATGGAATCCAATGCAGCTTACTACCGTTATTGCAACATCTGAAAACTCTTCCCTTTCATTAAGTCCTATTTATGGTATAGGAGCCGACGTTTCAGAAAAGGATCCTAAAGAAATTTTTGAAATGCACTTTATTGCTCCTTCAACTTCTTTATCAATCACTCCTCCCAGACACAATGACAAAAACAAAGTCTCAACAGTAGAAGTAGAGGACCTAAGGCAAACCATAGCCATTGAAACAGGATATAAGGATGCAAATGCCAGGTTAGAATGGATTAAATATTCGGTCCGCACCTTAAATAAAGGCGACTGGTAGGCTTGTGCGCACCGTAGGCCAGAGACCCTGGTTGTCCCCTTTCCACTTGGATGACCCTCAAATCAAGTGGACTTGGAATGCACAGTAGCTCTTTCTCAGGATTCCAATGCCTGGAATAACAAATTGTGCCAAATTCTTTCTCTGCTATTTCCTGAGTTTCAACACCCTGCGGGGTCAGCCCCAAAGGGCCATACAGCCACCATCTCCCTAGGTGAAGTTCGCCTGTGTCTCTCACAACAGAGGGAGAACTTGGCCTTCCTTGGAAACTTAACAGGATGCAGTGAAGTCGGCACTTCCAAAAGCTGGCTCATCAGTCTGCCCTTACCCCTAAGCAGATGTATGGTATTACTGTGGGGGACCCCCCCCCTTACTGGACACTCTGCCAAATAACTGGAGTGGTACTTGCACTGTATTCCAATTGGCTATCCCTTTTACCCTGGCATTTCATTAACCAAAGATAAAGAAAACCCACCAATGACATACAAGAGGAGCCCCATACAGGTCCTTTGATTCTCATGTGTACTTAGATGCAATTGGGGTCCCAAAGGTAGGTCCAAATGAATTTAAAGCCAGAGATCAGATAGCTGCTGGATTTGAATCAAAACTATTCCAGTGGGTGACAATAAATAAAAATGTAGACTGGATAAATTATATTTATTATAATCAATAATGATTTGTTAACTACACCAAGGATGCTGTTAAGGGAATCACAGAACAGTTAAAAGTCTACCACCCAAATGGCATGGGAAAACAAGATTGCTCTTGACAAGTTAGCTGAAAAGGGTGGCGTCTGCATAAAGATTGAGCTGTGTACTTTCATTCCAAGTAACACAGCTCCAGATGGAAGTATCAGGAGAGCCTTACAGGGACTTAGGGCCCTATCTAATGAACTAGCCAAAAATTCAGGAATAAATAACCCAATTTCAAACTGGCTACAGAACTGGTTCGGCAAATGGAAGAATACTTTGGCATCAGTTCTCACCTCCCTGGTAGCGGTATTAGGTATACTACTTCTTGTACGATGTTGTGTTATACCTTGTGTTCAAGACTTGTGTAAAGGCTCATTAATGCTACTCTCGCTAACCTATCTCCAATTCCTCCTCCACCCTATCCAGAGAAATTACTTCTGCTGGAATACCAAGCCTAACAAAGCAAGGACCTATTAGAAAAGTTTGAAGAAGAATTATGAAATAAACAGAGGAGGGAATTGTGAGAGATGGAAAAGTTATTCTTCAAAGTTTCTATCTTATACTACATTATAAGGAGTTACAATCTCATCCTCTATGGCTATTATCCACTATTAGCATAAACATATACCCACATATATATATTTCCTAAATCAGTTACATCTTAAATCAGCTACCTTGACTCGCTCCGGCATGTCTGAACAGAACCGGCATGTTTGAAAAGAACCGGGCAAGCTCCAAACCCTGGTGTATGCCATTCCTTATTTGGAAACCCTCCTGACCAGCTTCCTCTTCTTCCTTGTCTTGTTTCCTCCATATCTATTCAGGAAATTTCCAAGTTTTTAGCCAATCGGATCAAGCATACGTGACTTTGTGATCCACCCACCTCGCCCTCCCAAAATGCTGGTTACAGGCTGGTCTTGAACTCCTGACCTCATGATCTGCCTGCCTCGGCCTCCCAAAGTGCTGGTATTACAGGCGCGCAGCCACCACTGATTTTTTTATTGGACCGAAAACAGGTGGGAGGCAGAAGAATAGAAAGCTCCACTGATCATGCCCATGCCCCGACCAATGACACCAAATTAAGATCTACATAGAAAAAAACACCTTCATAAGAACAAAAAAATCAGGTGAACACTAAGGGTACCGAGTTTTAACTGCGTATCACTGAAAGAGACACTGAAGACAGAGAAACAGTCCTCAATAAACAACTATGCACACTTCCTGTTCCCCTACCCAGCAGTAAAGGCCTGGTGCCTAGAGCCGCTGGGTGCTGAGGGAGGGAGAACACAGCAATTGTAAGGCAACGACCTCAGTGCTGTCCTGTTAGAGCAGAAAGGAAAACCAGGCCAAACTCAGCTGACATCCGCCCAGAAAGAGAGCATTTAAACTAGCCCTGAATGGAGGGAAATTGCTGATCCCAGTGGTCCCAACTTGAGTTCCCATAAGCCTCGCCACAGAGCGCTAGAGTACTCCATGTCTCCAAGTAAACCTGGAAAGGCAGTCTAAGGCATAAGGGCTACAACTCTTATCTGAGTCCTAGTAATGAACTGGGCCTCAAGACAGTAGAGGTGGCGGGGAGAGGGACAGGAAGCAGAGAATGCAACACACTGAGAAACCAGGTGGGGCAGCCAATAGAGTGCTGGCATCACTCCTTCCTCTAGACAAGCTGCACAACTCAGGGCTCAATAAAAGACCCCTTCCTTCTGTTTGAGGAGAGAAGAAGGAAGAGTAGGGAGGACCTGTCTTTCATCTTGGATACCAGCTCAGCCACAGCAAGATAGCACCACTCAAGAGTTGTGAGGTCCCTGTTCAGGGCCCTAGCTCAGACATTTCTACATACCTGGGCCAGAAGAAAGCCTGCTGCCTTGAAGGCAAGGACCTGACAGCATTCATCACCTGCAAAGTGAAGAGCCCTTAGGCCCTAAATAACCAGCAGCGATATCCAAGTACTACACTGAGGGCCTCGGGTGAGCCTCTGAGACTTGTTGGCTTCAGTGAGACTCAGCACCAACAGTGGTGGCTATGCGGCAAAACTCCTACTTGAGAAAAGCAGAGGGAAAAAGTAAAGGGGACTTTGTCTTGCAGCTTAGGTACCAGCACGATCATGAGGCAAGGGGTGGGGAGGAAAGCCAGTGGATTTTTGAATGTCCCTAATTCTAAGACCTTACTCTTAAATGGCATTTCTGGACCTGCCCTGGGCCACAGAGAGGCCCACTGCCCTGAAGGGTGAGTCCCAGGTGACAGAGCATTTATGACAAGCTGACTTCAGACACTGAGGCTTAGGGGAACATCGGTGGTAGTCCGGCAGTACTCCTTGTGGCCTGGGGGTGGCAGTGGTTACAAGGTGAGGTTTCTCGGCTTTTGGAAATGGGAGAGAAGAATGAGAAACATCTCATCTTGTGGTTTGAATGCCAGCAAAGACACAATACACGAGTGTTACTCTAGTCCTCTGACTCCTAGACAACACCTCTGGACCTACCTGGGGCCTAGAGACCTTGCTGCCCTGAAGGAAAGGGCGCAGGTCTCACTGGCTTTGCAAATTGCTGATTGCACAGAACCAGGGTCTTTAGCAAACATGGGAGGTAGCCAGAGAGCAGTCACATCAGGCCTTGGATGAGACCCCGCATGGTCTTAATTTCAGGACTGATCCTGAAATTACAGTCAGTCATAGTGGTGGTGGTCACAGGGGTGCTTGTGTCACTCACTCCAACCCCAGGTTTCAGTGTCTCACAACAGAGAGACTGCGTGTTTGGAAGAGAACAAGAGTCTCCCTGATAATCCACAGAATTACCCAGATCTTGTTCAAGACCATCGACATGGTACCTCTATGAGTCTGCAAAAGCCACAGAGTTACTGGGCTTAGGGTTCCCCCTAAAGCACATATAGCTTAGATCACAATACCTAAGTTCTTTCAAATATCTAGAAAGCATTCCCAAGAAGGAGAGCTACAAATAAGGCCAGACAGTGAAGACTACAATAAATACCTAACTCTTTTAAATACCCAGACACTCAAGAACATCTACTAGCATCAACACCACCCAGGAACACATGACCTCACCAAATGAACTAAATAAGGCATCAGGGACCAATCCTGGAGAAACAGAAATGTGATCTTTCAGACAGGGAATTCAAAATAGCTGTGCTGAGAAAACTCAAAAGAAATTCAAGGTAACACAGAGAAAGAAAACAGAATTCTATCAGATAATTTTAATAAAGATTAAAAAATGTAAAAAGCAGAAATTCTAGAGCTGAAAAATGCAACTGGCATACTGAAGAATTTATCAGTCTTCTGCAGCAGAACTGATCACAGAAAAAAAAAATGAGCTCAAACAGGCTATCTGAAAATACATAGGTCAGAAGAGACAAAAGAAAAAGGAATTTTTAAAAACAAAGCATGCCTGCAGAATCTAAAAAACAGCCTCAAATAACTCTTTAGCTATTGGTGGCAAGGTGTGGTGGTTCACGTCTGTAATCCCAGCACTTTGGGAGGCCAAGGTAGGTGGATGATCTGAGGTCAGGAATTTGAGACCAGCCTGGCCAACATGGTGAAACTCTGTCTCTACTAAAAATACAAGAAACTAGCCAGATATGGTGGCATATGCCTGTAATCCCAGCTACTTGGGAGCCTGAGGCAGGAGAATTGCTTGAATCCAGAAGGCAAAGATTGTGGTTAGCTGAGATCGCACCACTGCACTCCAGCCTGGGTAACAAGAGCAAAACTCTGTCTCAAAAACAACAACAACAACAACAAATCCCCCAAATTTTAAATGGATAAAGGCGAAAACGTAATTTTTGAGTACATGAGCTCCTAATAATTCTCAAAAACAAAAAAGTGATCACCTTTGCAAATATTAAAACATTCACTGAAAACTGGATAACAAAGGGAGAAATCAGCCATTTATCCTCCCATTAATGTAAAAATAGTAAATCAAAGTAATGAAACAGGTAATAAAGGAAAGTTTCTCCTGATACAGATAGTCCACCTAATCAAAGAAAAAAGTGACAGGATTAGTTTTGTAACTGTTAATGTAATAAAAGCCCTAGGCAATGGCTGCTTGCATTACAAAACAAGCATAAATATGACATTATATGGAACTCCAACCAACCCCAAGGAAGAACACAATACAACCTATAAAACAGTCTTGCCAAGAAATGTAACCTGAATCTGATCTAGCCTCTAGATCCAGTAATAAAAGTATGGAAATAGAAAAGAATAAATAACTGCACAAGGATAAAATCTACAAAGTCGAGATGAGAAATTCTATACACTAAATAATTAGCCATGGAATCAGCAGTTTCTGTAACAAAACAAAGAGGGAAACCTAGAAATTAAAACAGACTTAGGAAAAAAAATAAACTAGGCCAATTCAGGAGTAAACTCCTCGGAAGTGAGGCTTGAAAATAAAGGAAAGAATTATATATTGAAACAATAAAAATAACCAACAGATATATCAATGGCTACAAACTAGAGGGCAGCAAGAATTCACAGAATTAGTCCAGACAGGTAGCCAACAAACAAAACACAAAAAGCAAAACAAAATAATAACTTTACTCACACTAAAAACAAACCAAATTTCCATTAGAGTGGATTCAATTAAAAAAAAAGGACATGCTTTGGAAGGCCAAGGTGGGAGGATCACTTAAGGCTAGGAGTTCTAGACCAGCATGGGCAACAATACAAGACACTAACTCTACAAAGCAAATTTTAAAATTAGCTGGGTGTGGTAGCATGCACCTTTAGTCCCAGCTATCCAGGAGGCTGAGGTGAATGGGTTGCTTAAGCCCAGGCAGTTGAGGCTACAGTGGGCTATGGTGGTACCACATACAATAGGTGACAGAACAAGAATCTACCTCAAAAAAAAAGTTATAGTATATATGCCAACATATGGAATTCTATTCAGCAATAAAAAGAAATCGACTGTTGATGCACCAATAAGCAACATGGATGACTTCTAACCATATGCTAACTAAAAAGAATACCAACCAGATGTAAGCAGTACATAAAAGTTTATTTCCGACTGGACACAGTGCCTCATGCCTGTAATCTCAGCATTTGGGAGGTCGAGGCAGGTGGATCACCTGAGGTCAGGAGTCGAGACCAGCCTGGCCAACATGGTGAAACTCTATCTCTACTAAAATTTTCTATTTGTAAAACTACAAAATTTAGCCAGTCATGCTGGCACATGCCTGTAATCCCAGCTACTCGGGAGGCTGAGGCAGGAGAATCACTTGAACTCGGGAGGCAGAGGTTGCAGTGAGCCCAGATCACACCGCTGCTCTCACTCCAGTCTGGGCAACAGAGCAAGACTTCATCTCAAAAAATAATAAAATAAAATAAATAAATAAAACTTAGGTGACACAAACACATCAGTAGTTACAACAATGCAAAATTGGTGGTGGGGTTAATTACAAACAGGCATGAAGAATAATTGAGGGATGGAAATGTTCAATTGTGGCAGTGCTTACGTGTATATACATTTGTCAAAATGAATAAAAACATACCCTTACAATATATACAAGAGACTAACCTTATTGTATGTAAATTACATAGTAATTTAGTGATTTAATTTTTAAAAATCAACAATTCTAATAGGTCTCACGTGACTCTTGATTCAAATTGTGAATGAAAAGTTAGAATTTTTTCCCTCAGAAGTATCTGGCAAAAAAAAAAGAATTTTTTAAAATTAAGAGTATCAGGGAAATTGAAGAAATTACTCTTTGGGAGACTAAGGCAAGAGATCAATTGAGACTAGGAGTTCAAGACCACCCTGGGCAACCCCTTCTCTACAAAAAACTAAATAATTACCTGGGCATGGTAGTGGAAGCCTGTAATTTCAGCTACTCTAAAGGCTGAGAAAAGAGGATCACTTGAGCCCAGGAGTTTGAGGCTCATAATGAGCTATGATCATATGCCTCTGCACCAAAGCCTGGGTAACAAGACCCTTACTCTTTAAAAAAAGAAAAAATAATAACGAAATGAAAAGAAAAAATAAATCTACACAGTAGAATACTACCAACTAGGCACTGGGAAGGATAAAGAGAAAATGTAAGGAGAGATTAATTAATCGACAGAGAATTAATTGTACCCAGCCAGGAGGAATACATTCTAATGTTCTATAGTTCTGCAGGATGACTAGAGTATTTTTTTGTTCTTTGGAATTTTATTAGGTTTTTTTTGTTTGTTTAGAGAAGAGATTTAGCTCTGTCACTCAGGCAGCAGTGCAGTGGCACAATCACAGCTCACTGCAGGCTGGACCTCCCGGGCTCAAATAATCCCCCTACTTCAGCTTCCCAAGTAGCTGAGACTACAGGTGTATGTCACCACACACAACTAATTATTAAACTTACTGTGGAGACAGAGTCTCGCTGTACTGCTACACTGGTCTCTGTAACTCCTGGCCTCAAGTAATCATTCCACCTCAGCCACCCAAAGCACTGGGATTACAGACATGAGCCACTGACCCTGGCTTTAGGATTACTATAGTTAACAATTTACTTGATATTTTTATGTAGCTAACAGAGGCAGGGTACAGTGGCTCACATCTGCAATTCCAGCACTGTGGGAGGCCAAGGTGGGCAGATTACCTGCGGTCAGGAGTTCGAGACCATCCTGGGCAACATGGTGAAACCCCATTTCTACTAAAAATGCAAAAACTTAGCCAGGAGTGGTGGTGGGCACCTGTAATCCCAGCTACTCGGGAGGCTGAGGCAAGAGAATCACTTGAACCTGGAAGGTGGAGGTTGCAGTGACCTGAAATCATACCACTGCACTCCAGCCTGGACAACAAAAGCAAGAATCCATCTCAAAAAAAAATAATAATAAATAAACAAAAAATAATACCAGAGAGGATTCTGAATGTTCCCAACACAAAGAATGATAAATGTTTGAGATAATAATAGTTACCCCAATTTGATCATTACACATTATACATAGGTACTGAAATAGCATGCTGTACCATGTAACTATGTATAAGGATTACGTGTCAATTTAAAATAACAAAAAACAGACCATGGCCAGGTGTAGTGGCTCCTGTCTGTAATCACAGCACTTTGGGAAGCAACGCAGAATTTGCTTGGGCCCAGGTGTTTGAGACCAGCCTGGGCAAGGCAGCCAGACCCCACCTTTTTTCAATTTAAAAAAAAAAAAAAACACGTGGTAACATTTTCCTGTAATCCTAACACTTTGAATGGCCAAGGTGGGCAGACTGCTTGAATTCAGCAGTTCAAGACCAGCCTGGATAACATGGCAAAACCCCATCTCTACAAAAAAGACAAAAGATTAGCTGGGCGTAGTATCCTGTGCCGAGAGTCCTAGCTACTCGGGAAGCTGAGGTGGGCAGACAGCTTGAGCCCCAAGAGGTCAAGGCTGCAGTGACCCAAGTTCATGCCACCGTGCTCCAGTCTAGGCGAAAGAGTAAGACTCTGTCTTATAAACACAAAGCTGGGCACAGTGGTGTGTGCCTATAGTCTCAACTCTTCAGGAGGCTGAAGTGAGAGGACTGTTTGAGCTCAGGAGTTCTAGGCTAGCCTGGGCAACACAGCAAGACCCCATCTTTAAAATTAAAAGTGTTAAACAGTTATTTTGATATATTTAAATATATTCACATAATATGTAACACCTGGATTTACTTCAAACTCATCCAGTGGATGGGAGAGAAAAAATGGTTAAGGCACAAACAGGGGGGGAAAAAAACCTACCCATGAGTTGCTAAATGCTGACTGGGTGATGGGTACATAAGTGTTCACTGTCCATAAACTTTCCCACTTCTGCACATGATTCTAGATATTTCAATTTTTCTATAATGACCAGAGAACCAAAAAACAAGACCACATACCACATAGCCAGAAACAAGGGTGAAAACAAGATAATGAAAGAGAAAATTAAGATACTAGTTACAACAGGTAATATATTCAAGATACCAGATGATAAGCTGAAGAATTCCAGGAAAGTTCTGAAGAATATTTAAAAAAACAATCAGGGAGACTGACTAGAGATGCCTGGCATTCAACCTACACACAAGGAAGGACAAAGGTAACAAATAGCTAAGATCTGACAAGAGTGTCAGAGAGACCACTTGAGTGCAGTTGGAAAATAGAGACCTATCCGTTGATGACAAAGTCCAGAAGGGCAGTATGGAAGTATCCAGCCTCTGCAGCCCCATTTCCTCTCCCCTAGATGGGATCTGCCCACAGTCAGCAGGGACTTACTGATGGAGGAAAAAAGGACAAAGATCATCCCTCACCAGCACCCCCACTGCCATCACAAACACCTACAATCCTTACAAGAGGAGAATCCAGCCAGGTGCGATGGCTCACACCTGTAATCCCAACACTTTGAGAGGTCAAGGCAGGCAGACCACTTGAGGTCATGAGTTCAATACTACCCTGGCCAAGAAGGTAAAGCCCAGCCTCTACTAAAAATATAAAAATCAGCCAGGTGTGGTGGTCGTGGGTGCCTGTAATCCCAGCTACTTGGGAGGCTGACGCAGGAGAATCACTTGAACCCATGAGACAGAGGCTGCAGTGAGCCAAGATCATGCCACTATTACCCCAGCCTGGGAAACACAGCAAGACTTCGTCTCAAAAAAACAATCAACCAACCAAAAGAATCCCACAGTCCTTGCAAGCTCTGAGCCCAATTTAGAGAACAGCTGAAAATCCACACAGTTCCACTGCCCCAATTAGGAGCACAAGGAATGCGATCCCCACCTACCTCCAGTGAAACAAGCTGTGGCAGTGCAACACCATCTTGAAACCACAGCCACCTCTGGAGTGCACCCTCCTCTGGGGGCCAGTAGCCACTACACCTCTCCAGCACTTGAGCTCCATCTTCATTACACCAACGCCATACAGGTGAATGCCACAACTCTAGCTGCAACTTTGTTCCCACACAGCAGGGAAAACCAACTCCCATGACAAGACCACACCTCAAGCCAAAAGAACAGTCTGACAGTCCCACCCAGGACAAACCTGCACATAAGCCAACCAAACCACTATAAGCTCTCTCCGAAGTAGGTGAGGCCTCCAACCCAAAGAGCATGTGATACACCCTAAGGTTAGTGAAGCAGCCATGCACCCTTACTCAGTGCCTAAGAAAAAGGCTCCTTAGCACCTCTGCCCCATGTACACGTGCCTCTGGCCTGTCCAATGGCCCTATGCCCCCAATAAGGGCTGCAGAAACAGTCCTACAGGTTGTCCTTGATGGGCATCCCCCCAGACAAACCAGGCAGTCCAGAACCCACATCCCAGTCCTAAGAAACAGCCCAATGGACTAACCCTGGCAGACATACCTAGGCTGACTGAGCAGTTGTACATCCATGTTCCAGGCCTTACAAACCACACCATGAGCCACTCCTGGAAGGCACAACACCAAGCCAACTGAGCAATCACGTGCCTATGCACCTGGCCACAGTAATGGTCCTAAAGCCTCAACCCCAGCAAGCCAGACCTCAAGTTCGCCAGCTCATCATACACATGCATATGTCCCTGACCTGATAAACAGCCCAATAAGCCAACCCCCCTGGCAAAGCTGCACCATAATCAACACAAACTCTCTCATCCTAGGCTGCTGAGAAACTCAAATGTCACTAGAGATCACAGCTGAAGAAACTACATGGAGACTGCATTACTCTGTCCACATAGAACCAAGGCCAACACATTCCGCTGATTCATGATCCACTTATATAACTCAGTCTTTCTTTATACTCCATAAAATCGGAAGGGGAGACGTTTTCAACAATGTGTAGAAACAACGTAGAGAAATCAACAGAGAAAAAAACATGAAATGGTCAAAGAAAAACAATTCTCCAATAATGGACCCCAATCATAAAAAAATATATAAAATGCCAGAAAAAGAACTCAAAATAACAATCTTAAGGAAATTCAGGAGGTACAAGGAAATACTGGTAAAAACGTGAATAAAATAAGGAATTCATGATTTGAATGAGAAAGTCAACAAAGAGGCCAGGCACAGCAGCTCTCACACCTATACTCCCAGAACTTTGGGAGGCCAAGGCAGGTGGACTGCTTAAGGCCAGGAGTTCAAAATCAGCCTGGGCAATGCAGTGAGACCCCATCTCTACAAAAAAACATAAAAATTAGCTGGGCATGGTGGTGCATGCTTATAGTCCCAACTACTCAGGAGACTGAGGTGGGAGAATCACTTAAGTCCAGGAAGTCAAGGCTGCAGTGAGGTTGAACTGTGCCACTGTACCATCTAGCCTGAGCAACAGAGTGACACCTTGTCTTTAAAAAAGAAAAAGAACCCTAAAAGCAGCAAAAGCATCAGGTCACACATAAGAGTATCTCCATTAGATTAACAGATTTCTCAGCAAAATCCTTACAGGCAAGGACAGAATGAGATCACAGATTCAAAGTACTAAAAAAAAAAAAAACCTGCTAATCAAGAATATTATACCCAGCAAAACTGTCCTGCAGAAACACAGGAGAAATAAACTTTTACAAACAAGGAAAAACTGAGGCAATACATCATCAGTAGATTCCCTTGTAAGAAATGCTCAAGAATTTCACATCTGAAAGAGCAAGTAAGGAACAAAAGATATATAACGTAACTAGAAATCAATAAAAGGGCAGGAATAAGTCCTTACCTATGAATAATACCTTGAGCATAAATGATTTAAATTCCCCCATTTAAAAGTTATAGATTGGTCAGGCCCAGTGGCTCATGCCTGTAATCCCAGAACTTTGGGAGGTTGAGGCAGGCAGATCACTTGAGGTCAGGAGCTTGAGATCAGTCTGGCCAATATGGTGAAACCTCATGTCTATTAAATTCAAAAATTAGCTGGGCAGTGGTATGTGCCTATAATCCCAGCTACTTAGGAGGCGACACAGGAGAATCGTTTGAACCTGGGAGGAGGAGGCTGCAGTAAGCAAGTATCACCTCACTGCACTCCAGCTTGAATGACACAGTGAGACTCCATCTCAAAAAATAAAACTAAATTAAAAAATAAAAGCTGGCCGGGCATGGTGGCTCCTATCTGTAATCCCAGCACTTTGGGAGGAGTTTGAGACCAGCCTGACCAACATGGAGAAACCCCATCTCTACTAAAAATACAAAAAATAAGCTGGGTGTGGTGGCAGGTGCCTGTAATCCCAGCTACTTGGGAGTCTGAGGAAGCAGAATCACTTGAACCTGAGAGGAAGAGGTTGCAGTGAGCCAAGATTGTGCCAACCTGTGCAACAGAGCAAAACTCAGTCCCAAAAAAATAAAGTCACACAGAGACTAAAAGTGAAAGGACGGAAAAAGACATTGCATGCAAACAGAAACCAAAGTGAGCTGGAGTAGCTTTACGTTTATCAGACAATACAAACGTCAAGTCAAAAACAGTAAAAGGAGACAAAGAAGGACACTACATAATAAAGGGAAATGCAACCAACACCAGAGCACCTAGATATACAACACAAATATTAGATCTATTGGGAGAGATAGACACCAACATAATAATAGCTGGGGACTTCAACAGCATATGGATCTAGACAGATCACCTAGACAGAATATAAACAAAGAAACAGTTTTCAACTGCACCATAGACCAAATGAAACCAATAGATATTTGCAGAACATTTCACCTAATAGCAGCAGACTACATATTCCTTAGCAGCACATAAAACATTCTCCAGAACTGATCATATTTTAGGACATAAAACAAGTCTCAACAAAATTTCTAAATAATTGAAATCATGTCAAGTATCTCCTCAGACCACAATGGAATAAAAATAGTAATCAATACAAGAGAAACACTGAAAACTATACAAATACATGGAAATTAAACAACATGCTCCTGAATGATCACTGGGTCAATGAAGAAATTAAGATGGAAATAAAATAATGTCTTGAAACAAATGAAAATGGAAACAACATGCCAAAGCCTGTGGGATACAGCAAAAGCAGTGCATTGATTTTTTGTTTGTCTTTTGGGTCCTCATCAGAAGGATATTAGCAGGGCATTGTTAAGAGAGAAGTTTATACCAATAAATGCCTATGTCAAGAAAATGGAAAGCCGGGGGTGGTGACAACCAATGATGCATCTCAAGAAACCAAAAAGAACAAACTCAGAATCAGTAGAAGGAAAGACAATAAAGATCAGAGCGGAAATAAACTTGAAACTAAAATTACAGAAGATCAAAGATCAGAAAAAAGCTGGTCATTTGAAAAGATAAACAAAATCAACAAATCTTTAGCTACACTATGGAAAAAAGAAACAAGACCCAAATAAAAGAAATGAGAAATAAAAAAGGAGGTATCACAATGGATATCACAGAAATACAAAGGATCACTAGAGACTGCTGAACAACTATAAAGCAATAAATATAAAGACCTAGAGGAAATGAACAAATTCCTGAACATGTACAATCTACTAAGATTGAACCAGCAAAAAATAAAAAACCTGAACAGACCAGTAACAAGTAATGAGACTGAATTACTAACAAAAAACTCTCCCAAGAAAAGCCCAGGACTGATGGGTTCACTGCTGAAATCTTTCAAACATTTATAGAAGAATGGATACCAATTCTTCTCAAGGTATTCCAAAAAATTGAAGCCAAGGTAATTCTTCCTAACTCACTCTACAAGGCCAGTATAACCCTGATACCAAAACCAGAAAAGGAAAAACTAAAAAAGAAAACTACATGCTAATATCCTTGATAAACACAGACACAAAAATCCTGAACAAAATTCTGGCAAACCAAATCCAACAACGCATCAAAAAGGTAATACACCAGCCAGACATGGTGGCTCACGCCTGTAATCCTAGCACTTTGGGAGGCTGAGGCAGGCGGATCACAAGGTCAGGAGTTCAAGACCAGGCTGGCCAAAATGGTGAAACCCTGTCTCTAAATTAAAAAAAAAAAAAAAAAGGTTATACACCATGAACTGAGATTCATCCGAGGAATACAAGGATGATTTAACATATGCAAATCAATACATGTCATACATCTTAGCAACAGAATGAAGGACAAAAACCATAGGATCATCTCAACAGAAGCAGGAAAAGCATTTGATAAAATTCAACATCCATTCATGATTTTTTTAAAAAACCCTCAATAAATTAGGTATAAAAAGAAAGTACAGTAACATAATAAAGGCCACATATGACAAACCCAAGCTATCATCTTACTCAATGAGAGAAAGCTACAAGCTTTTCCTCCAATAATTGGAACAAAACAAGGAGGCTCACCCTCACCACTCTTAACCAACATACTACTGGAACTCCTAGCCAGAGCAAGACAAAGTAGTTCTGGGCATCCAAATTGGAAATGAAGTCAAACTGTCCATTTTGCAGTTGCAGATGACATGATCTTATATATAGTAAAATCTATGCTCCACCAAAATGAAAACGAAAACAAAAAACCTCAGAGCTAATAAATTCAGTAAAGTTGCAGGATACAAAATTACTATTAAAAAAAAAAAATCAGTGGTGTTTCCATATACAAACAATACACTACCTGAAAAGAAATCAAGAAAGCAACTTCATCTACAATAGCTAGGAAAAAAGTCAAATAGGAATAAATTTGTCAAATATTCCTCAAGTCAAATAGGAAGTAAGTGAAAGATCTAAAAACAGCTGGGCATAGGGGCTCACACCTGTAATCCCAACACTTTGGGAGGCTAAACTGGGGGGATTACTTGAGCTCAAGAGTTCGAAACCAGCCTGGGTAACACGGCAAAACCCTGTCTTTACAAAAAATACAAAAAAATTAGCCAGGTTATGTGCCCCCTCTTTCTACCGTGCCTCAGCTGTGTGGAGTCACTTGACCTCATGACCCGTGCTGGAAAGAACGCTCAGATATGTACACAGCTCTGCTGTTGCCCCACCAGCAGGTCCCTGACTCCCTCCAGGGGGATCTGCCTGCAGCACTCACACTTAGCACCATCCTGTCCAGCCATCCTGTCTCCCCTGCGGGATATGAGTGCTGGGAGGAAAGGGGCCGTTTCTGGTTCTTGGAAGGCCCAGTGCCCAGCACCGTCCAGCCATGTGCTGAGCAGGCAATCAGTGAGCACCCAGAGTTGGCCCTCACTACAAGCAGCTCTGGGTACTCCGGTTATGACATTTGAGGGGGACTCCTGGGTGCCCCAGGAAGGCAGCATGGCAGCCCTTGTGGAGCATGAGTGGTCCACACCTTGCAGAATAGACTTGCTGACCTGTGACCCTTGCATGTGTGGGTCACAGGGAGGCAGGAGGCTATGAGGAGAGGCTGGGCCTGGAGACCTGCTCAGCCATACCCTGTCTCTATGTGGGTCACACATAGCTGGTGGAGACCTCATGATGTGTGGCCCAGGGAAGTGTCTGGCTGGGTGTGGGTTCTGTGGACAGCTGCATTGTGCCACTAGGACAGGGGCTGCTGCTAGGCCAACAGGGTGCAGGGAGCAGAGACTGTGGGAGAACAGGGGCATCCTAGCCTAGTGCAGGAACCCCAGGAAGGACAGTGTAGGCTCCCCAAGACGAGCTGCAAGGCCCTGGGTGTCAGGCTGTTGCTTTGGATGCTGAGGGGCCTACCTGAGTGCTGCACAGGAAGGCAGCAGCATGGCCATGCCTGCCTAGCACTCATCTAGGACATTAAGGTGGGCTCCTTGAGTCCTGTGGGGTTCTGGGCATCAGCCTCTCCTACTTGGCCTCCAAACACCACCACTCTGCCATCCCACACCTCAATTTCTCAGATTCCCAAAGTCAAAGGGAAGTTGCAAGGGCTGCCATCCCTGCCTCCCTGGTGGCCCTGCTGGAGGATGTGTCTAGAAATGACGTTAGGAGGAAGCCTGTCAATGGCTATTGTTTGAAATGTCACGGCAACTGTGCCTAACTGCAAATAGTGATTACAGCTTCCTGTTCCTCCATGGAAGGAACCTACTCTGCTGCAGAGTGTATTCCTCTTCGTGCCCTTTCCCCTCCATTTTTCTTTTTTTTCTTCTTCTTTTTTTCTTTTTTAAGATAGAGTTTTGCTCTTGTTTCCCAGGCTGCAGTGCAATGGCGCCATCTTGGCTCACCGCAACCTCCGCCTCCCGGTTTCAAGTGATTCTAGTGCCTCAGCCTCCCAAGGAGCTGGGATTACAGGCATGCGCCACCACACCCAGCTAATTTTGTACTTTTAGTAGAGACAAGGGGTTTCTCCATGTTCATCAGGCTGGTCTCAAACTCTCGACCTCAGGTGATCCACCCACCTCGGCCTCCCAAAGTGCTAGGATTACAGGTGTGAGCCACCATGCCCAGCCTCCCCTCCATTTTTCTTGAACAAGTTGCCCTTCACTGTTTTGTTTTATTTTATTGAAACACGGTTTCGCTCTTGTTGCCCAGGCTAGAGTGCAGTGGCACAATATCTGCTCACTGCAACCTCCTCCTCCCAGGTTCAAGCCATTCTCCTGCTTCAGCCTCCCAAGTAGCTGGGATTAAAGGTGTCCGCCACCATGCCTGACTCATTTTTATATTTTAGTAGAGATGGGGTTTCAACCATGTTGGCCAGGCTGGTCTGGAACGCCTGACCTCAGGCTATCCACCTGCCTCAGCCTCCCAAAGTGCTAGGATTACAGGCGTGAGCCACCATGCCCGGCCTATTTTAATTTTAAAAAGAAATTTTTTTGAGTCAGAGTCTCACTCTGTAACCCAGGTTAGAGTGTACTTGCGATCATAGCTCACTGTAGCCTCCAACTCCTGGGCTCAAGTGTTCCTCCTGCCTCAGCCTCCCAAAGCACTGGGACTACAGGTGGGTGCCACCACACCCAGGCTCTGCCCTTTGGAATTAAAGTCACCCAGCCAAGTTGAACCTCTTATACCTTCTGCCCCTTGCCTGATCCCCAATCCCCACCCCCTATCCACCAGCCCTCTGTAATGAGAACAGCAGTAAGTTTTGGAGCTTTCTGGAGCCTCTGCCCTTCCTGAAAAGGTGCCTGCAGGGAGACTGAAGCTGGTGGGGAGAGGTGTCAAGAGGCCTCCTCTGGGGCCCAGGGCTACACAGCTCCCAAAGCCCCAGTCTCCCTCTCTGGGTCTAGAGTTGCCCCTGTACCCCTGTGACTTCTGCTCGGCCACCTGGCTGCCCAGACTAGGGCTGCTCCTGCTACCACTCTGCGAGCACAGAAATGTATAAGTGCCGAAAAAAAAAAAAAATTAGCCAGGCATCGTGGTAAATGCCTATAGTCCCAGCTACTCGAGAGGGTCAGGTATGAGAATCAACTGAACTCAAGAGGTCAAGGCTACAGTGAGCTGTAATGGTACCACTGAACTATAGCCTGGGCAACAGAGAAAGACACTGCATTCAAAAACAAAAACAAAAACAAAAAAATGCAAGAAAGAAAAATAGAAGACCTCAAAATATACTGAAAGCTGTAGTAACCACAACAGCATGGTACTGACATAAAAACAGATACATAAACCAATGGAAGAGAATAGAGTACCCAGAAGTTAATAAACATATCTACAGCCAACTGATTTTTGACAAAGGTGCCAAGAATGCTCACTGAGGAAAGGGCAGTCTCTTCAATGAACGGTGCTAGCAAAACTGCACATTCACATGTCGGACAATGAAACTATACCCTCACTCCTCACTCTACATAAAAAAAATCCACTCAAAATGGCTCAAAGAACTAACAAAACTATAAGACTACTAGAACAAAACGGGAAATGCTTCAGGACACTGGGAAAAGATTTTATCAATAAAGATTTCAAAAGCACAGGCAACAAAAAACAAATGGAATTAGGTCAAACTACAAAGCTTCTGTATACCAAAAGCAACAAGCAACAGTAAGACAACCTACAGAATGGAAGAAAATATATGCAAACAACTCATCTGACAGGGGATTAACATCAAGAATTTACAAGGAATGCAAACAACGGAAAAAGAAAAAATCCAATTTTAAAAATGCACAAGCCAAAAGTACTAGTTCTGAAATATTCTACTATAATTATACAAGATAATAAATCACCATGCTGAGGATATTTTCTTTTATATGTATATCGACATTTCTCAAAGATTATACATAAATGGCCTATGAATATGGGAAAAAATGTTCAACATCATTAACCATCAATAGAAATGCAAATCAAAACCACAATGAGGTAGAATCTTAACCAAGTTAGGATAGCTATTATTAAAAACACAAAAAATAACAAATGCTGGGAAGAATGCACAGAAAAGGTAACTCTTGTACACTGTTAGAACTAACAGCCACTATGGAGAACCATATCAAGGCTCCTCAATAAACTACAAACACAACTACCATACGATCGAGCAATCCCACTGCTGCTCATTTATCCATAGGAAAGAAAATCATTATATCAGAGACGTCTGCATTCCCATGATTACTGCAGCACTATTCACAACAGCTAAGATACAAAATCAATCTAGGTGATCAACAACAGATGAATGGAGAAACAAAATGTGGTGTGTACGTACACACACACACACACACACACACACACAGAGAGGAATCTTATACAGCCATAAAAAATAATGAAATCCTGTCATTTGCAGCAACATAGATGGAACTGGAGGACATTATCTTATGTGAAATAAGCCAGGAGCAGAAAGTTAATCAACCACAGGTTCTCATATATGGAAGCTAAAAGAAAAGCTTCATCTCATGTAAGTAAACAGTAGAACAGAGGATACAAGAGGGTTTAAAGGACATGGGAAAGGGAGGGATAGGGAGAGATTTATGAAAGGATACAAAATTACAGCTAGATAGGAGGAATAAGTTCTAGTGTTCTATGTAACTGTGGGTGACTACAGTTAACAGTAATACATTATATACATGCAAATAGCTACAAAGAGGACACAGAAGGTTCCCAATGCAAAGAAAAAATAAATGTT
>CAUYQU010026106.1:0-24889 GCA_963574635.1 Cheracebus regulus
GTCTCTACTAAAAATACAAAATTGGCCAGGCATGGTGGCACCTGCCTCTAAGCCCAGCTACGGGAGTGGCTGACTTGGGAGACTCCCTTCAGCCCAGGAGGCGGCGGGGGCGGTGAGCCGGGACTGCGCCCGTGCCCTCCCGCCTGGGCTAAAAGACAGAAACCCCATAAAAAAAAAAAAAAAAAAAAAAAGTAATGATAAACAATATTAGAACACGCAGAGACCAAAAAAATCTCATTGAGTTTGGGTTTCACTAAAGCCTAAACTAGTGTTTAGGCTCACTAGTGTCCCTGTGAGTTTGCTGTGAACTCCTAGGACACATTTTGGAAACTGCAGGATTAACCAGCAAAATTTCTATAATTATTAGAAAATTATACCCCAAATTATCTATTTCTTTTTAGTAATTCTGAGACTTTCTTTCCTACCACCTCTCTGAGAATTGTTACTATATTACATCATAATAAAAGTTAATAGTTTCTTTTTTTTCAAAATAAAATTTACAATTAGTGAAACTTTTTTTTTCCCATTAGTTATGTCTCAAGTCCAGAGGTCCTTAAACAGGAATGATTTTGCACCCTGAGACTATTCAGCAATATTTTGAAACACTTTTGATTGTCACATTTTGATTGTACCTGAGAAGGAGGAGCACTACTCATAGGTACTTTGTAGTGGCCAGGGATGTTGTTAAGCATCCTATAATACACAGGAGAGCCTCCTGCAGTGAAGAATTTTTTGGACCAACATATTAACCGGGCTGAGGCTGGGAAAACCTGTCTAGGCAATAAATAATGTATGCTAAGTGTATAGTCAATGTTTAACTTTGGTGGCAACAGTTTCTCCTTAGGCTACGCTCTAACACTTTTGGTTTTCCAACTCTCTCCTAATCATACTTACTCTATATCCTAATGTGAAGTCTCATTCTTAGTAACAGAATGTTAGTGCCAGAGTGTTGTTATTGTAGAAAAGAAATACAGTTATATACCAGTCAAGACTTCATCTAAAATAAATCGTTCATATACTACATATCAATTCCCATGTCTGGCAAAGACAGAATGCCAATTATTGAGACCTTCTGTATCAAGTTTATGCCAGGGGCAAAAAGAGTAAGATTAGTGATTATCACTCACTTTCCATTTGACTTAGAGGAATAGTATTGCATTTTTGGCATCTGGAACAACAGAATAAATACACACAAATCATGATAGTAGGTTGTATTGAATAGAAACGTGCTACCTCAAAATGTCTTCAATGGAATATGAATTAATTTTTAAGATGCAAGCTTTGGTGTCAGACAAATATTAACCCAAATTCTTTCATCTATAATTAACAGCTATAAAATGTGTAACTAAAACTACATATATACCCTTCATGTTTATAATCTTGAAAATAAAGACTAATCGTGTCACTGAAGTATTCCTTCTATGAGAATGAAATGCAGAAATACATATATTATACATTTTATAAGGTTGATAATAATATATGTTTATAAACAAAACCATCATATTGAAAAACGCCTTGGTCAATTAGAAAATATACGTATTCAACACATCATCAAAATGAGTTGTTACTATATTTGTCCAAGAATTTTAGAATCAGATTCTTCATGGCATTTTTTAAAATGTTTATACTGTTTTACATAAGAAAATACTGGATGATTTCAATGCACATTAAATGATATTAATATTTTTAGATTTTGTTTGTTTTCTTTCTGGGTCTTAAGTTCCCTCCTATCTATGTCAAGGATATCAGTACCCACATCCTCAAATCAAATGTCATCCAGTAGGCTTTATATAAGTCTCTCATTTAGACTTTTTGAAATTCTGTGAGGTATAAATCCCCATTGTACAGCTGGAAAAACTAAAATCCAGAAAACTTAAGTACCTAAAGCAAGTTCTCCTAAGTTATGGCGGGATAATTCAATCCATAGAGGGTTATAATTTTTCTCATTTTGACTGCATTCCAACAACCAATTAGTCACTTTGCTCCATTGGGTTTCTTCATAAAGTTTCTTATATTTCATCTTCCTCTCATTATTTAATGGCTATTTTCCACTTTCACCCTCCCCATTTTTTCATTCCACCAGCATTATGGAAATATATCTCTGCATCCTCCCAACTCTTGTTATGGTCCTTTTTTTTACAATTTTAATTTTCATAGGTACTGTGTATGTGCACACCTATATGTATACGGGGTATGTGAAATTTTTTCATACAAGCAAAACATTTTTATATTTTGCTACCCATTTACCATCCCCATTCCTCCATGTCCCACCACCTTTGCCAGCCTCTAGTAATCTCCGTCTACTCTCTATCTCCATGAGTTCAATTGTTTTAATTTTTAGCTCCCCCAAATAGTTGAGTGCACATGAAGTTTGTTTTTCTGTGCTTGGTTTATGTCATCTCACATAGTGTCCTCCAGTTTCATCCATGTTGTTGTGAGTGACAGGATGTCATTAATTTTTATGGCTAAAGAGTACTCCATTTCTTTGGAGTACCCCGTTTTCTTTATGCATTCATCTGTTAGTTGACACTTAGGTTGCTTCCAAATCTTGGCTATTTTAATAATGCTGCATTAAACATGAAAGTGAAGATATATCTTCAATATCTTGATGTTCTTTCTTTTGGAAATACCTGGCAGTGGTATTACTGGATTATAAGGCAGTTTTCTTTTTAGTTTTTGAGGAGCCTCCATACTGTTCTCCACAGTGGCTGCACTGATTTACAGTCTCAGCAACAGTTTACAAGGGTTCCTTTTTCTCTACATCCTGGCCAGTATTTGTTATTGCCCATCTTTTGGATAAAAGCCATTTAAATTGGTTTGAGATGATATCTCATTGTGGTTTTTATTTGCATTTACACGTTAATCAATGATGTTGAACATCTTTTCATATACCTATTTGTCATTTGTACATTTTCTTTTGAGAAATATCTATTCAAATATTCCACCTATTTTTAATTGGGTTGTTAGATTTTTTTCCATTAACTTGTTTGAGTACTTTATTTATTCTTCATACTAATCCTTGTAGGATAAATTTGTCCCATTCTATTGGTTGTTTTTTCACATTGTTGATTGTTTGCTATGCAGAAGTATTTTGACTTCATATGATCCTGTGTGTCCATCTATATTTTGGTTGTCTGTGCACTTGGATATTGCTCAAGAAATCTTTGTCCAAAACAATGTCCTAGAGAGATTTTTCAATACTATCTTTTAGAATTTTTATAATTTGAGATATTAGACATAAGTTATTAATTCATTTGTATTTGATTTTTGTAGATGGGAATCTAATTTCACATTTGTGCATAGGAATATTTAGTTTTCCATTTACTGAAGAGGTGGTCTTTCCCCAATGTATGTTTTTGGCACCTTTGTTGAAAATGAGTTCACTCTAGAGGTATGGATTTGCTTCTGAGTTTATTACCCTCTGTTCTTTTAACTTGGTGTTGTTTCTATTTATGTATGATTATACTCTCTATAATCACACATTTTTGGCATCTGGAACAACCTCGTTGTTATACTTTCTATAATCACACATAAATAGACATAAATCTCTATGTCTTGAAAAGTTTGTTATAGTAATTATTTTTATATGTTTATCTTTTAATCTTTCTCTAAAGATATGAGTAATTTACACATCATAATTACAGAGTTATAATATTCTGCATATCTATACCATCAAATACTATGCAGCCATAAAAAGGAAGAAGATCATGTCATTTGGATGAGGGTAGATGGAGCTGGAAGCCATTATCCTCAACAAACTAACACAGGAACAGAGAACCAAACACTGCAAGTTCTCAGTAATAAGTGGGAGCTAAACCATGAGAACACATGGACACAGGAAGAGGAACAACTCACAGTGATGCCTGTTAGTTGGGTTGGGGGAAGGGAGAGCACCAGAATAAATAGCTAATGCATGTGGGGCTTAATACCTAGGTGATGGGTTGATAGGTGCAGCAAACCACCGTGGCACACATTTACATATGTAACAAAATTGCACATCCTGCACATATATCCCAGATCTTAAAATCAAATTAAGAAAAAGAGTATAATATTCTCTGTCTATGTATTTTCTTTTGTACCTTCAGATGATTTCTTATTGCTCATTAATGTCTTTTTCTTCTAGTTTAAAGAATTCCCTGTAGAATTTCTTGTAGGACAGGTCCAGTGTGGATAAAATTCCTCAGCTTTTATTTTTTAGGGAAGTCTACATTTCTCCTTCAGGTTTTAAGGATATTTTTGCTGGAAGCATTACTGTAGGATAAAAATCTTTTTTTCTTTTTCTTCAGCACTTTACATACATCGTGTCTCCCTCTCCTGAACTGTAAGATTTCCAATGAGAAACCTGTGTCAAATACATTAGTCACCCTTTGTATGTTATTTCTTTTCTCTAGCTCCTTTTAGAATTCTTTCTTTATTCTTGATCTTTGGGAGTTTGATTATTAAATGTCTTGAGATAGTCTTATTTGAGTTAAATTTGCTTGGTTTTCTATAACCTTCTTGTACTTGAATACAGATATCTTTCTCTAGGTTTGGAAAGTTCTCTGTTATTATCCCTTTGAATAAACTTTCTACCCTGATCTCTTTCTCTCTACTCCCTTTTTTAAGCCAATTACTCCTAAATTTGCCCTTTCAAGGAAATTTTTCAGATCTCTTAGATGTGCTTTGTTCTTTATTATTCATTTTTAATTTTGTCTCCACTGACTATATTTTCAAATAGTCTGTATTCAAACTCACTCATTCTTTCTTCTCCTTATCAGTTCTGCTGTTGAGAGACTCTGATGCATTCTTCAATGTGTTCTTTGAATTTTTCAGGTCCAGAATTTCTTCTTGATTCTTTTTAATTACCACTGGGTGATTGAAGAGCCCTTGAGACTTGCATGAATGTTGGCAGCAGCCAGGCAGTGATTGCCAGGGGCCTTGGGTGAGACCCAGTGTTGTGCTGGCTTCAGATTTGAGCCAAAAACAGCACTAGCACTAGCCTAGGAATTTCAAATTTATCAGATAGGATTCTGAATTTCTTCTCTGATCTTGAATTTCTTTGAGTTTCTTCAGAACAAGTATTTTGAATTCTTTGCCTGAAAGGTAATGTATCAATCACTCTGGGATATAGTCACTGGTGCCTTATTTATTTCATTTGGTGAGGTCATGTTTTCCTCGATGGTCTTGATGTTTGTGGATGTGCTTTGATGTCTGGCCATTGAAAAGTTAGGTGTCTATTTGTAATCTTCTCAGTGTGGACTTATCTATCACTATCCTCATCCTTCTTGAGAAGGCTTTCCAAGTATTCAAAAGGAATTGATTTTTGTGATCTAAGTCTTTGGTCACTGTAGCCATTTCTGCACCAGGGGATCCCCAAAGCCTAATAAAAATGTGATTCTTTCAGACTCATAGAGGAATTGCCTGGGTGTTCTTGTGTAAGCCCAGAGAAGTCCCAGGATCACCAGACAGAAATTCTTGTTCTTTTCCCCTACTTTCTCCTTAATAAATGGAGTCTCTGCATTCTGTACTGCCTGCCTCTAGGAGGAGTGACATGAGCTCTCTTGTGGCCAACACACTAGGACTGCAGTGTAGCAAATCTGAAGCCAACACAACATTGGGTCTCAACCAAAGTCCCTGGCAATCACTTTCTGGCTACTGCCAACATTCATGCAAGTCTCAAGGGCTCTTCAATCAACCAGTGGCAAATGCAGCCAGGCTTATGTCCTTCCCTTCAGGGCAGAAAGCGCATGTGTGCCCACACTCATCCCCACTCAGATCAAGGGGGATTCAGAAATGTCCTCTGGGATCCCCGGCCTGGAGTTGGGAACCTTAGGAATCAACTTGATATTATAGGCTACTGTGGCTTAACTGGTATCCAACTTGCAAGACAAAATTCTCCTTACTCTCCCCTCTCCTCTTCTCAAGGAGAAGGAAGAAGTCTCTCCCAGAACTGTGAGCTTTGCCACCTGGGTTGGGGAAGGGTGACACAGCACTCTCTTTGCTGTCCTAGCTGGTGTCTCACTAGGTCATGTGCACCTCAAGTCCACTGGCCCAGAACAGCACTAGCACTTGCCTAGGAATTGCAGTTCCTGTGTCCTAGACTGCCTTTCAAGTTTATCACAATTGCAGAATGCCTCTGCTTGTGGTAGTGGGGCTATCTGGAATGAATTCGAGTTCCACTAATGAGATGGATGATTCCCCTCTATCTAGGGCCATTGTAGATGCTCCCTCTGTGGGCACTGGCTGAATTCTGCTGCATGTTCCTTTCTCGTGTAACAGGCAGCACTTAGTTCCAATGCAAAGTCCCAAAACCCCTGTGTTTTACCACCCTCGAGCACTCAGATTCTCTCTCCATGCCACACAGCTGCTGCCAGGAGATGGAGGAAGCATAGTGTGGGCAATTCAAACCGACTTTTCTACCCTCTTCAGCCCCTCTTTCTTTGCTATGATGTTAAAATTGGGGACTGTGATTGTTCACTTGATTTTTAATTCCTCTGGAGTTTCTTGTGTGAATAGTTGTCCAATTTTGTGTTCCTGTTGGGGTGACAATTGCTGAAGAGTTCCATTCAGTCATCTTGTTCCACTTCTCTGTCAATATCAACTTTTTAAGTTAAAAAAAATACTACAAATAATCAGAAGTTTCAAAAATATTGTTTTGGCACCTGTTGTGGAACAGGATCTGGAAAAGGCAGGGGGAAAGTTTAATAAAACACAATTATTTATGTTAGACTGATGGACTTTATGAAAAAGAGAAATCAATATTTTTTCCTTTATCGAAGTAAAGATAGTACTTAGCATTAGGTGTATATTTGTTTATTTTAAAAAGGCCATTTAACTACTTGCAATACTAAATCTAATTTTGTACATAATTTACCTTTTCTAATTGTGTAACTTGGCACTACATGACATCTAAAAAACAAAAAAAAAAGTTGAAAATTAAACGTTCATTTGTTTAATAGTAGATGACACTCTACATAGAGCTTTTCAAAATTGAAATATGTTGTATGTCTCCTTCCACACATTGTCTACTTACATTTTCCACACAGCTCTCCACACATTTTTCTCATATGTTTTAAGTCCTCTCTAGATTACTTTTAATGTCTAATACAGTGTAAATGCTTTGCAAATAGTTATTATGCTTTATTTTCTATTTGTATTGTTTTCATTGTGTATTATTATTTTTATTGTGTTTTTCTGAATATTTTCCATCCATGATTGATTGAATGGAAGTAAAAACCACATATGTAGAACAAATTGTATATAAGTTTATACTACAATGTCTCTAGAGTGTGTGTGAGAGAGAGAGAGAGGAGAGAAAAAGGGAGAGAGATAGAAAGACAGGCAGGCAAACAGATAAAATTTTAAAAGGCATTAATTGCACTACAACTATTGAAAACAGCAGAGGCACTCCTTGTGGAAGCTGGCACTGTGCTGACTCTGCATTTAGCATTGCCCCTTTGAAAAGATTCTGCTCAAGTAAGTCAAACCTAGCTCTTGACATTTTATGATTAATTTAGTTACGACAGTCAGGAAGTAAAGCATTATTTCAATATTTCTATTCATTATTTCAAAATTATTTCTGTTTCACAGAAGACTTATCTTATAAACAGAATTTAGGACTTTAAATGCCACTCAACTTTCCCAGGATTGAGCTTTGACTTACAAGGATTTGAGCCAAAAGATGGGACTAAATCATACATTATTGATAACATGTCAATAATCATTCCTCCTCTATTTGAGTGTCTTTAGACCACATATATTTCTCATTCTTCTATTCTTTCAACTGTGTAATTCCAAGGATTTTCTAAGACAACTTTTGCATTTAGAATTTCACAAGTTAGCATTCATTTCCCTCCACAAGTCACCCAAAAATGTTTGTTTCTATTTTGATCCAGGGTATTCTCAAGCTTAGCATTCTGGCACATAATTTTAATGACTTATTTATGTATGAATGCATTCATTCATTTCTTCCGTAACAGTTATTTAATAAGTGACAAAGCCACTACTTTTGCTAAATGCTTCTTTAAGCCTTGTGGATAAATTGCTGATATATTGAGTATGGTTTCTATTTTTAAGGAACCTATCTTAGTAGGATGTACAAATAAATAATAAAGCAGTACTGAACACTCTGGTACATGTTTTGATAGAACAATTATGAAATGTTAGTTACTCAAGTAGTTTCCTAGAGCAAAAAAAAGTAAGTGCTATGAGGAACACATAGGGACTTCAGATACTCTCAGGCTCTCTTTGTTTATATAATTTTTACATTTTCCTAAGATTATAGTTTTGTATTATACTACATACATGTATATTTAACAATAAATATTCAAAGATAGCAAAATATCCTTCATAATTAAGCAACAGTAAACTGAGATGTTAAAAGTAACCATTATGTATAATGTATAGCCTATGTTTCATGGGCTCCAGAAAATAATGCACTTTGTTTCTCTAAGTAAAAATTTGTTTCAAATGCCAATATGAAACTTGTGAAACCTGATGTATTCAAGTAAATTAAGCCAGTTATACTTTTATTGAGTATATTTAGAACATAAAATAATAGTGTAAGATCATACATAACTGTCAATATAACTAGATTTGTATTTATGTATTTATTAATATCTATCATCTGTAATGTAATATCTATGATTCATCTACTCTACCTATGAGAGAGTAATAAAATTAAACATATACATGATTATTGAATAAGAATAGCTTGCAAAAATAATTATTATGCTCCTATTTTACTATTTGACTAACTTGGGCATTTAAAAAATGTATCATTCTTTTGTGTAATCAAAGCTTTATATGTAAAGTCTATTTAAAAATTTTTAAGAAGACTCATTTATAAGAAATTTTATATTCAAAATTTATTTTAGCATCATTATCTAATTATTCTCCTTTAGCCAAATGGTTGTGTAGATTGAGCATGTACATTCAATTTCCACTCACATTCTACTCACATCCTACAAAAACCAGTAAAGAAAACATTCAGCAAACATACCTCTGCCTTCTCTTTCAATTATGCAGCTGTGGGCAGCAAGTGTTTCTGCTAGTAAAGTGAATGGGGCCTGGAGTATTCTTTGTTTGATGATTTGACATGAAAATTTCTCTAGTAAACATCGAATTGATTATGCCTGGTATTTCTTTTTGAAAGAGCTTTTTTTTAGTTTTTAGGCTCAAGGAATTTGTCCATTTTTTCTTAGTTGTAGAACTTCTAAGCATAACTTTCCTGAAAGTATTTCAGTAAGATCTATAGGGATATCTTGTCTTGTATTCATGATATTGGAAATGTGTGTTTTTCTTGTTTTCTTTTATTTATTTTTGTTCCCTCCTCTTTTTCCTACTCTTACTCCTCCTTTATCTTTTTCTTTTATGTGTGCATGTGTCTTGCTGGAGGCTTATGAACTAACTGTGTTGACTCTTTTGAATTATTTTTGATTTTTATGCTTTATTTTCATTTATTTCTGAACTTATTTCTACCATTTCGCTTTTTTACATTGCATAGGTCTATATGCAATCTCTTCTTAAAACTGTCTTAAGGTAGAATTTCGCATGATTGATTTAAATTTTCTTATTTATACTACATAAAGACAATATCAATAATAGTACTAATTGACCAAGCTATGGATTTCTCTTCTATCACAACTTTAGCATTCACAATATTTGGAAAAGTTGTTTTGCATTTTCATAAAAACTAAAGTGTTTTTCTATTTTCCTTAACTTCTTCTTGACCCATAACTTACAAGAAAAGGCTATTTTTTAATTTTCAAATATTCAAGAATTTTACAGATACTTGTCTTTGATTTCTGATACTTGTATTTTACATCTGATTCAATCTCATTATCATATTAGAACATCTATTATATATTCAATAAAATATTAACATATATGTATATATGTATAACATATATATTTAAACTATATTATTATTTTTTAAATGAATTTCTTGTTGTACAATTGAGCTTTGGATTACTTTCTCTTATAACATTTATATTTTATTGATGTGGTTAACCTATTTTTATGTGATAAGCTTTAGATATATTATAAGATTAAAATCTAGCATCTTCCTATCTGCTTTTTGTTGTTTTTATGTGATCAATATTTTTCCTTTATTTTTGCTTAGTTGAATACATTTTATTTCATCTTATCTCCATTTTCTTATTATTAATATTTAAAAAATAGTTTAGCAGTTTTCCCTAGCATTTAAAATACACATCTATAGTTACTCAGTATCTACCTTCTGATAATTTTATTCTCCATTAATTTCAGAATAAGGATCTGAAAACATTGTCCCATTCATTTTCTTCCACCCACTTTTTTTCTGTAATTGTCAATCATATATTTTAAGCATTGCATGGACCAGGTACGTGCTCACACCTGTAATACTAGCACTGTGGAAGGCCTAGTGGGGAGGATAAGTTGAGGTCAAGGGTTTGAGAGCAACCTGGCCAAAATGATGAAACCCTATCTCTAGTAAAAATACAAAAATTAGACGGGCTTGGCGGCACATGCCTGTAATTCCAGCTACTCAGGAGGCTGAGGTAGGAGCATTCTCGAACCTGGGAGGCAGAGGTTTCAGGGAGCAGAGATTGCACCACTGCACTCCAGTCTGGGTGACAGAGTGAGATTCTGTCTCTAAAAAGAACGAATAAATTAATTATGATGTAGAGTTGCAATACTTGTACTATTTTGTTCTTTAGTCGGTTATCTTTTATACCATTTAAAGAACACAAAAACTGTTTTATTTTATGATCACATTCATTTATACCACATCCATTATTCACCATTTGTTGTGCAGATATGTTTTTGTCTGGCATTATGTTCTCTTGTATAGAAGAACGTCTTAATAGTTCTTTGTAACGCAGATTTGATGGATAGAAACACTTTCAGTTTTTGATGGTATAAAAAAGTCTTTGTTTCTCTTTTATAAGCTGACATCTAGGACTGACTCTAGAAGACAAGCCTTAGATTGATAATTTTTTACTTAAAAAATGATTACAAGTATGATAGCAGGCATATTATCTGCAAATAAAAAGATTTTGAGAAGACAAATTAGCTCACTATCAGGAAAAGTGATTTAAAAATAAATTGATTGACTAAAAACCTTAAACAAAATATAAATGTCACCAAATATTTACCTGTAATAAAAGGAAAGTGACACAATACTTTATACAAAGATTCTGCTAAAATTTAAGAAACTATTTATATTTATGCTCATTTCTATACTATAGGAAATAATCAGAAAGACAAGAAACAATGAGAAATTAAAGAGAAAGGAAGGAAGACAGGAAGGAATGAAGAACAAGGAAAATGGAGAGAATGAGGGAAGGAAGGAAGGAAAGATGGAAGGAAGGAAGAAAGGAAGGAAGGAAGGAAGGAAGGAAGGAAGGAAGGAAGGAAGGAAGGAAGGAAATTTTATAGACAGTAACAAAAATGATTCCATGAAAGTAATGTTTATAACATAAAAACAACAAAGAATAACACTAAGACATAAAATGGTACATCAATTTCACATAAGAATGTGGATATAAATATTGAAGGAAAATGTAGTTAATTAAAGCCATCATTAATTTAAGAACATATGAATATCACATTCTTACTCTCCAGCCTAACTAAACAAAAAATACTGGAAAAAAGTTTAATGGTAGTTGAGAATACAGAAATATTATTACACCTAAGGGTAAACTATGGTCATTATTCTGTCTACTTAATTATTTTAATATTTTCTTTGATACCATTTCTCTACTGTCACACTTTCCTCTTGTGTCTTGTTTTATTTTTTTGATCTTGTCTATCTTTTTAAATGATGGATTTACTCAAACGTCTAGTGATTCTTTTGTATTAGTTTGTATATTTTAAAACCAATGAAATGTTGACATCTATCTCTTTATTTGTGGAAAGGACTGGTTGATCAAAACCCATTGCTGTATGGAATTAGGAGTATAAATGAATGACTCTTCTTTTTTATAAGATACTTGTTTTTATATCAAAGTGGAATTTATAAAGAAAATAATGATTTACATATCTATTTTTAAACTATTAACTACAGTCAAGCCTAAATTTTATTTGGTAGTACCAAATCTCATACTGTCTTATTTCTGCAAATTTTATCGTTTCCTAAAGAAACCCTATAATGTACATCATTTTATCTTTTTAGATTATTCTTCAGGTTCTTCTTGCTTAGATCAATTAGCACTCATATGCATGGCAACACATACCCCACTCATATATGCACCCTCTTTCTTACAGAAATTTGTTACCATATCTAATTAATAAGTGGTCTCTCACAGGTTGACAATATAACATCAGGTTATTTAAGGCAACAGACATAATTCAGATGAGAAAAATATTTTTATGGTAAACTATGAAACATTGATTTTAGAGAAGGGTTGTGAAGCAGTAAACATAAAAGAACATACATGTTGTAGTAATATTCTTACAAGTTTCTACAAAGAAACACACACACAATTATTGAAATTTACATCTTACAATGTTGACTGTAATACAAAACAAATATAACCTTTATTGGGGACAACAACAAAATAGAAGTTATATCAAAGATAGATCTTTAAGAACACAAACAAGCTAGATGGAATTTGAATTAAGTAAAAGATAAGAGGATTCTCAAGTAAAATATAAAAAGAAGTAAAAATAAAATGTTAACTAAAATTTTAAAAGATAACTCTACCTAAACTTGTTCCAAAATTAATGAAAGCAATATGGTGGGTAATGTGCAAATAAATTTTAAAATATTCATGAAAATTTTAGGCATTATTTTTGTTTAAATACAGTACCTGTAAAATGTATTATGAGTAAACTTAGAGAAGCATCTAAATTTGGTATACGTAAATTAATCCTTATGTATTTCTAGCATTTTGCTAATCTGTAATGTGTTAATTATCCATTTCTATGTAACGAATGTCTCAGACATTTAGCAGCTTAAAAATGTGTATTTATTATCTCACAGAATCTTTGTCCTTTCCCAAGGTTATTATTTAATTTATTCTCAAGTTGAATTAAGACATTTTCTGTATCTGTTCTTCCATTTGCTTATTTATATGCATGTGTTATTTCTCATATTTAATTATTTCTTTTCATCCTTATCTTCTCAAGAAATTACATCCAAAATGAGCACATACTGAAAGATAAATTGTTACAATTGACAAATTATTATAGAAATCTAGCGATTGCATTAGAATATTTCAGAAAATACTCTTTATGGAAAACAGTATTTCTGTTGCAGAACTAAACAAACAGTAGACATACAGAAGAAACTAATTTTAAGTATAGAGAACATGACATTTTATATGTGCATTCTCTTAATCCATTTGGATAAGCAAATAACTATATATAGGTTAATTCTTTATGATTATTACTTTTATAGTTTAGGAATTCAAAGTGTCATGTGTACTTATATGAAATATTCACTTTTGATTTATTTTTAATGATTTTTTAAAATGAAAAGTACAAATGACTTAGTCATGTATGGATAATTAGTTTATATATTGTTGACCCTTATAATATTCTACTTTAAAGGATACTGTATGTATGTGGAAAAAACACTTTAGATAAAAATTGCATATTAACATTTCTTATCCTATTTTTGAATGGACGTGAAAATGAAAGGCTCACTAAGGAAGTCAGTGACCTAGAGTTAATATTCAATATATTGAGAGCAGAAAAAAAATGAGCATAGCACCTCTTTAGATTGCTGTGGTCTGAGAAGTAAAATAATACCTCAGGGTAGTACTCAAAATAACTCAAAATAATTCTAATATTGCATTATGCAAGAAACAAAAATTCTTACTTGAAAGCCTGACCTAAAAACCTATTTTTCCAGCTAAATATGTCATATACTAATGTGTCATTTAAAATTTCGATAAAATAATAAGGCAAACCTGATATGTTCAGAAATGTTAAAATAAAGATTTTTAAATTGTTTTGTTATACACATTCTACTAGTTAGACATTTCGTTAATTTCCAGATTTGTTTTCTTTCAAAAAATTATAAAAGGCGGTCCTAGGTCTTCTTTTCCAAGTCTTGACAATAACAAAACTAAAGTTCCTAGAAGTAGAATTACTGAGCAATTGGACAGGTATATGTTTCATTTATGAATAACTGTCAAACTCACTTCCAAATAATTTGTGATTTTTGACACTCCAATTAAGAATGCAAGAGACTTCTTGCTTCTGCACTTATTATCAAGTATAGATACTTATTTGATGCATCAGTCCTTTTTAACCATTTTATTTATTGTGTCATTTGTTACCTGATTTGCTTGTCTCAATTTTTTATATTTTCCAATTGCTTGAGCTGTTCTGCTTTCTCTAAATTTTCATGTAGATTCAAGATGTAATATTTCTGTTTGTATATAGAAAAGAAAGACTGACTGGAACATTTATTGTAATATGTCTAATCTACAGAAAAATTTGGAGGAAAAGTGTTATCGTAACAATGATATTTTTCAATACAAGAGCATAATTCAACTTTCAATTTGTTATCTTTAGATTGTTTTGTACATTTTGTATTTATGGTTATTATTCTTTATATTTTAAAGTATTTCTAAATACTTGACATATGCTTATTTATAGTAGATGAAAATGAATTAAATTACACTTGTATTAGTTATATGTATATATAGAGATACATATATCACTTTATACATAATATACATGCAGGTATGTGTGCATGTGTGTGTGTGTATATATATGTATATTCTATATACATATATATATTCTATATACATATATATAAAGAAATGAGGCCAGAGAAACAGAAACTGAAGGAGGCACATAGATAGAGGTTAGGTTACATTTATCCATAATTGTGTACTATTTTGGAATATTAAGAGAGGATAATTCAAAGGTGAACTTAAAATGCCATATACTAAAGTTATTAATTTATAGATCACAAATCTTTCTTAGTAAGTCTTTGAATATTCCGTGTAATAAATTTGTCATTTGATCTTGGAAAGAGAAACATTCAAAAAGCCCACATCCTATTCCAGAGGGACACTATTTTTTTTTTCCTCAGTATGCTTGTTTGTAAAACATTATTCTACAGTAATCATTGAAGAAATAAAGGAGATATGTCATGTTTTATGTACTTTTCAATATCCACATAACATTTATCTGAAAAATGGTAATAGGGTATATTTGATAGTCTATTCATTTTTACTTGTATCAATATGTTAAAAATATTGGTTTACATTTATATTTTTATTTATTTTTAACTTTGATTTTTGGCTCAAGAGTACATGCGCAGGTTTGTTATATAGGTAAACTCATGTCATGGATCTTTGTTGTACATTACTTAGTCACCCAGATACCAAGTGAAGTACCCAATAGTTATGTTTTCTGCTCCTTCCCACCTCCCATCCTCCACCCTCAAGTGGGCCCCAGTTTCTGTTATTCTCTTCTTGGAGTTCATGAGTTCTCACCATTTATGTCCCATTTATATGTAGAAACGTGGTATTTGGTTTTCCATTCCTGCATTAGCTTGCTAAGTATAATGGCCTCTAGTTCCATCCATATTCCCATAAAAGACATGACCTTGTTCTTTTTTATGGCTGTGTAGTATTCCATGGTGTATATTTACCACACTTTCTTTATTCAATATGTCATTGCTGGGCATTTAGGTTGATTCCATGTCTTTACTATTGTGAATAGTGTTGCAGTGAACATTCATATGCATGTGTCTTTATGGCAGAATGATTTATATTTCTCTGGGTATATAGCCAGTAATACTACTGGTTGGCTAAATGGTAGTTCTGTTTTTATCTCTTTGAGGAATTGTCATAATGTCTGTACTCTCTTCTTCTAAAGTGATGGCTGCTCTCATATAATTTTTAATTTATATTTGTAAGAGCTTCTTGATGAATTTCAATGCCTATAGCTCATTTTTTATATAATCTTCCATTTCTGAGGATTGTCCCATTACTCCATCCTTATTTTGTTACCAATTGAATATTAGCAGTTCCTCTTCATATACTGATGTATTCTGTGGATCATATAAAACAAAGTAACTTTTCTAGAGACAGTTATTGAAACCTCCATTAGAAATGCATTTTCATTTTCTGTTTGGGATAGAAAATACGAAGAATTATCAAATGTAATACCATTGTTATTTGTTTTGTCTTTCATCTTAACTTTCAGTGTTATTCTGTTGCAATATTTTTACTCCTTGTTACAGGCAATATATTGGGAAATTATGAGACAATAGAAACAAAGATGCAATATTGCATATACCTATAAAAATTATCTTAAAACTTAGATTTTTGTTTGTAACTCTGTATATATTTCCAGTTGCAGGACCTTGGGCAACATTTTAAATATCTCTCAAAGTTTCAGTATTCACAATCTAGAGATAAGGAAAGTACTACTTTTATTACTTTGAGAATTATTGGAGGCAATAAACGTAAAATATTTAGCACATTGCTTACCAATAAATATTACTTTCTATTTTTATTATTAGCCATTATTCAAAGAGATTATATCAAGGTCTCCAGAACAAATTTAATTTTATTTCAGAAAGTAGACGTCTTAGAGATTTATCAGTTATCTTTTCCTTTAAAATAAACTACAACAAATCCCTGTGTCATTAAATAACCAATTTATTTGCTGTTCATAATCCTGTATGTTAGCAATTTGGAATAGGCTTAGATGTTCAGTTTTGCCTCAAGTTTTGCCTGAGGTGACTTTTGAGACCCTAGTCTTCTTGTTACTCTACTGTTGCTGAATGGTCTAAAATCGGTTTACATGTCTTATGTTTGTTGGTAGTTCTGGAGGAACTCAGATTCTATAGCTCTGCTTTATTTGATTTCTAATTCTCCAAGAGAATTAATCAAGATTTTTCACAGAGCAACCTCAAAGCAAATTGTGAAGAAAGTGAGAGTGGAAACTTTTTTCATCTTCAGGACTAGGATCAGAATTCCTGCACTGCACTTCCACTGCGTTCTGTCCAACACCACAGATCACAAGACTAGCCCTGATTCCACAAGGTGAAGACGTACTTTCTACCTCTTGGTGTGCATAGTGGGATAATAGCATTGCAAAGAGGCAAGTTCACTGAGGATGAAGATATTTGTGACCATTTTCCATTTCAATTAAATACACAAGCTTTATATTCTAGACTCTATTTCCAGCAATTTATATCTTGAAATCATTATGCTAATAAAGTGTTTGCCAGATCTCCAAGAAAATTAAATTTCTCTTACATTTTCTGAAAATTACAAAAAAATCTGAATATCTTCCTTCAAATCTGATAGAAGAAGATGATGATTGGTACTGGTACAGTCTTTACGAAAAATATTAGGTTTTCTCTCTTTTTTTAAGTTTAATGGTAAATGTGCCGGTTTGTTACATAGGTAAACTTGTTTCATGGAGGTTTGTTGTACAGATTATTTCTTCACTCAGGTATTAAGCCTAGTACCCAAAAGTTAATTTTCTTGATCATCTTCTTCCTCCTACCCTCCACCCATCCAATAGTCAACACTTATAGCTTATATACTTTTGGTGGGAGTATAGGTTTTACTTTTTCTATTAGAAATACTTTTCTTTATGAATGCAAGGGTTTTTTTTTTGGTAGATGTAGTTACTTTTGCATGCATAGTTGTAAGCAACAAAAATCATTAAAAAAAATCAAAAAAACTTTAGATATGTCACCATAAATCAATATTTAACGTTTGACCCAATAAACTGTAAGTGATTATAGACATGTTTCTTCTGTCAGAGAGTAACAATTGTTTTTGTTTATGCAGTGATATTTTTTCATATTTTCCTAATATTATCAAATTAATTGAAGCAGAAAATAAACTGTAGTACTCTAAAATCACTTACATTATTTTATAATTATAAATGTAATATATTAAAATTTTAAAAATATGGTAAAAACTTTTTGGTAATATAATTATTAAGAAATGATGAGGTAGCATATTTTATATATCATTTATATATATTCTTTTTTTCAAACTTTGTTGGTTTCTTTTATATACTTGAGTTCATGTAATATATTAAGACATAGCTGGTAGTTCTTAATCAACTTTGGCACACATTAATATTCCACACGCTTCTCTGTTACTGTACCTTTCATTAAGGTAATTTTGCAATTGATAATTACTCTGGCCTTCACTACACTGGAAGCTGTATCTGCCATCATGGTATTTCTTGTAGGACCATCATTGTATCCTCTTTTCCATGTGTAATACTAGCATATGGTACCACAAAGTATGTATTATTTCTCATAAATGTTGGATGAAAATGCAGATTGAATACTTGGAACCACATTGTTCTTTACAGAACCCTGAAAACAACTTTTATTTTACTAACAAAGAAATTCTTGGCCATTGGAAAACATCTAGTGGTTATGGACAAGGTCATAGTTTTCTACTATGGGTAAATAAGGACAAAGTGGTTTGGGATTGTAATGTAACAGTGCCAGGAGACTAAAGCTATTGTCTGTTTCTCTATACAGTATTTGGCAGTGAATGGGAAGCTTAGGAGGATAAGTCGCTTTTACACATTCCCTGGATGATAGGACAGTCATTACTATCTTTCCTTTATCCTTCCTCACTTGTCGGGCAAGCACCTTGACTGTACATATGCTAAGTATTCTACTTAATAGTTGTGGTCAAGCAGAAGTCAGGTTAGGCCTGGCTGTGGACTTGAGCTTTCCACATCCTATTTACTAAAACACAGATTGATTTAACCTTTGACATGCTCTCTTTGCCAATTCAGAGATGGGAGAAAATCAGCAACTCTATACTAGCTGTTGAGAAGAGAGTAAGGACACACCAGACTATGTCCATTTTGAGTTTCCAGCCCTTAAAATCTCCACCAAAAGAATTCGAGAACATGTTTTTGCTTTCATCGATATTTTACATTTGTTATAATGTCAGACAATAGAGTCTCTCCAAAATTATAGTACAGGCTAGTCCAAACCTGCAAACAAAATGAGTTAAAATGAAAGGAATCAATGACATCTGGAATTTTTTTTCAAAAATAAACTTTCAAAGATCATTTTATAATTGTGCATCTGCCACATTTTTTATATGTCAAAGAGTTTGCAATTCATTGAGATTATTTTCTTTTTAACTTTTTAATAAAAGCATTATTCTTGCTTTTTCTGAGGAGACAATCCTGGCTAAAGAGCTTGGAAAAATACTTCCAGTTTATTCTACGTCTCTCCATATTGTAATATTTTATTATCTAAGCAATGTTAATGATCTTATAGAATATATATGTAGAGGGTAATTATGTTTTGAAAGACTTCTAACCACATTACATAATTACATGCTTTGATACTTCCTGGTATGAAAGATCAGCTATTCTCATATACCTTAAGTGAATATATTCTCAGAAATACAATTAAAGAAACAAATAAACAAAAATAAACACTAATAAACTCCAGTTTTTAAAATATTAAATCAATGAAAAATTTCAAAAGACAGAAATCAGGCAGAGATGACTTATTTGAGAGTCTTACAGAGAGATTGAACTCAATTACACTGAAGCAAAACCAGCAGAGTTTTCAACAGCTGGGATGAGCTAATAATGCACAAGTACTAGAGGACCTTGCGGGGCAGGCTAGTCGGCATGATTAGGCAGAAAATTTACATCTCAAAGGGGCATTGAAAGAATTTACAATTGCAAGTTTTCTAACAGAAATGTTCTAACAAAAGGGAAATCATAGGCCTGGAGTCTAGAATAAGCCTGTCTAAAATTTAGTCAAGCTTAGGAGATGTTAGGAATGTTAAATCCATTTTGTTAATTATATCACTACGTTCATGTGGACGGAAAAAAACCACATCCCTAAGATCAATTACATAGAATGAATAAAAATAAGATCAAAATGCAATTAAAAAACACATTATTTTGTCTTATGCAGCTATTTTGGTGTTTTTATTTAGAATCTAAAATACTTTAGTCAAACTTTCAATGAACATTTTTAAACTGTATTGCTTTATGAAACCAAAACTTGTTTTGCTTTGAACTTCCTATGAAAATCAGTATCATAAATAATTAGATCTGGAAAATATACCCACAGTAGAGAAAATTATGTTCTTCTTAATCTTGTGAATAATTGGGATATAGTTATTATATATTGAAATTATCTAAAAGTTAAAAATTTTAGTTGCTATGGAGCTAGTTTCAGTAGACTGAATGACCTCATGAAACTGACATTTGAAGGTTTCCTATAACCCCTATGTATTTGCTAGGGCTACAATAAAGAAATACTATAGACTAGGTGGCTGCTTCCATAGAAACCTGTTTTTCTCACACTTCTGGAGGCTAGAAGTCCCGGACCAAGATGTCAGCAGTATGGGTTTTCCTTATTACTTTGACCTTGGCTTTCAGATGGTTGCCTTCCTGTGTGTCTCACATTGTTTTTTCAAGGTCCTTGCTCATCCCTGGTGTCTCTATGTGTGCCTGTATTTCTTTGTATAAGGACACCATTCACGTTGATTCAGAGCCCAATGTAACTGCCTCAATTTAACTTAATCACATTTTAAAAGGCACTATCTCCAAACATAGTCTCATTATGAAATACTAGGTGTAAAGCTTCAATACACAAATTTTGGGGAATACATTTCAATCTATTACATCTGGTAAACATATAAATAAAGACTGTGACTCCAAGAAACTCACAGGATAACATTACTTATCAGCCAATTTATTAACAGATTTGTCTGAGCACTGATTTTATAAGTTTAAATGGAATGGAAACCCTGTTTAAATGGAATAGAATAATTTTTTATTACAGGTCTCAGAATAGACTTCGGTAAGCAGGAATCATTTGAGTTGTGTCATTAAGTTGACGTTTGTATTAGTACAGACAAAGGTGAGAAACAATAGCATGCAAGCAAAAGTAATCATTAACCTCTCAAATTCGCATTGTAATATGAGTTTTCTGCCATCTTATGTTGTGCCCCACTTTCATATTTCTTGTTTTACTTTGTAGTAATTTCCTCTCAATTTTCTTTGCAGCTCTATTTTAAAATATTTTGGGTTTTGTACCTATTATTGAATCCTGATTCATATATAATTATGAATGTTTATCAAGGATTCAATTATAATATACATTCTTCAGTTCTATTTTTTCAATCCTATGAACTTATATTTAGCCTGTGTCACTACAACCATAAATTCACTTTCCTCTGGAGGATAAAGATAATAGTGAGTGATAAAAATAATATATTAAGTGTCAAAATAGCAAGTGTGCATGAATTCTAGAGTTTACTGCAAAAACTTGTTTAGTATTTTGTGTGCGTTATTTCAAAAATCACAAAATCTTCATGGTACATGCTATTTTTGTGAGGAAATTGAAAGACTAGCTATAAAAAAGTTCTTAATGTCTCATAGTAAGTGGCAGAGCCAGTATTTAACCTTATAATTAAAGCAGAAATCATTATTAACTATCCAAAATTAACTTCCTGCATTTCATATCTTAGTGGGAAATGTTAATACTTGCTCTTTTGCTCATTCTGAAATGACAAAATTTACTATGACTTCCTTCTCTACTTTTGTCCATCTCTAGCCAACCACTAAGTCTAGCTAATTCTATTATGTCCACAATCTTTCAAATACATTCACATTTTCCCATTATTTCATTTTAGTGAAATTCCGGCAATCAATGTCTCTGGCCTACAGTTTTATAATAGCTTCCTTTTGAGATTTTTTTCCCTCTATTCTTGAAAACTTTCTTTGAAACTTTTCATTCATTTCCTCAAAAACAACATTTATTGAATGTAAACAACATGACATTATGCCAGCAAATATATATTAGATGTCAACTATGCCATATTTTTGGCCTGAGTATTGGTAAATATTTTGAAATAATACAACCAAAGAAATAGAAATTATTCTACCATAAAGACACATGCACATGTATGTGCATTGCAACACTCTTCATAATAACAAAGACATGAAATCAACCTAAATGCCCATAAATGATTGACTATATGAAGAAAATGTAGTACATACACACCACAAAATACCATGTAGCCATATAAAGAGACTGAGATCCTGTCCTTTGCAGGGGTGCGGATGGAGCTAGAGTCTATTTTCTCTTAGCAAATTAACACAGGAACAGAAAGCCAAATACAGCATGTTCTCACTTGTAAGTGAGATCTAAATAATGAGAACACATGGAATCATAGAGGGGAACAACACACACTGGGGCATTTCTGAGGGTGGAGGTTGGGAGGAAGGAGAGGATCGGGAAAAGTAACTAACAGGCAGGAAGATTAATACCTGGGTGATGAAGTAATCTGTACAACAAACCCCCGTGACACAAGTTTACCTTTGTAACAAACTTGCACATGTACCCTTGAACTTTAAAAATTTGAAAAACCCCAAAATAAAATAGAACGGGGGCTCAGAAAACACAGGGCATGGAGATACTGGGTTCTAGGATGGGGGGAGGCTCATCTCGCTCCCCAGTGGCTGGTGCTCTTGGTCTCTCACTCACCCAAGAATGGGAGAGGGGACCACACTGGGTGCGGTGAGCATTTAAGTAAATATCAGACCCCAAAGAGTTTTGCAGAAAGTGATTTATTTAGGCAGAGAAAGAGAAACAGGAGAGAGAAAAATGAGAGAGAGAAGCTTCCGCAATATTGTGGAAGGAGATCTAGATATGGAATCAGAAGAGGTGTGGAAGAAGGGAACTTTTAACCTGGGAGGAATTCCCGCCCCTTCAGGGCTTCTGGGCCTATGAAAGGACTTCCTTGAAACGTCTGCTGGAGTGATTGAGCTTTGATTCCACCCCCCCTCGCCCCGCATGTGAAAGTTTAAACAAAGACCTTTAAGATCCAGGATGGAGAGTTTGGAGAGGGGGTTACGGGGCTGGTAAGTTCTTGCCTTTGAAACTATGCACCCTTGTGGACTCCGGTAGAGAATACATTCCCTCAATGCGAGGATGTTTGTAATTTTATATAGATACACACAAAAAATCTCATTGAGATACTGAAATCGGTGCAAAAACCTAACACATCTGTAGGAATGATTCCAGTAAATATGTGGATAAATGTGATCCCAGGAGTAGAGGACAGCAATTAGAGTTCATTGTTAACAGTTTGTGTTTTACTTTGAAGTGGGATGCAGAGAAATTATTTGATAATATTTAAGTTCTGAGCAGGATTACCTGAGATGGATGTTGCAAAATGACTGTGGCAGATGTAAAGGCAAATTTTCAAAAGCGATTTAATTCTCTCTGTTAAAAATAATGGAAGAGACTCTCTACATCTCCCTTTTGGTTAGAGTGTTTGCTCTAAGTAATTTTAATTCTAAGTAATTATAAAGTAAGTAATTGTAAATTATTTTCTTGTCTTCCTAAAATGTATGTAAACCTGTTTAAAAGCTGGCTAAGACTGTAGCCCCCTTGAAGACACAGGAATGTCTTTCTCTAGGACTTGTCTAGGGAACCATGTCTTTGAAATGTAATCATGAAGAGCCCCAGTTTCTGCAGGAAGCAGTGTGCCTACCTTCAGCAGATTCTGTGCTCTGAGTTGCAAAACTACCTTCTCCCATAAAAATATTAAATTATTTCCTTTGGATAAATTCACTGAGTCAACACAGACAACCACTGCAATTATCAAGTGAATCTAGGATGATCTGTGTGTAACAAATGATGCTGTCAAGTTCTCTTACTTGATGACTAGCTATTGTTGATCTTAAAGACATGTATGCAATGGATTGTAACTATTTGATAAAAGGTTGACATCTTACATATTTGCAATAGCTTAACAGGTTGTTCATGATACACATGACATTCTAATTCATTACTACATATAATTTATATTTCTCCAGCAGGAAAGATGGTGGAAACAGCCAGAGGGGAATCTCTATGACTCAGATGTAATCATTTCCCTGGTATCCTTGTGTGGACTGTCATTCCATCTCCTTGAACTCTCACCAGCAAAATGCATTAATAACTTCTGGTTCTGCTTTAGAACTTAACTAAACATAGATTATGATATATTTCCCCAACTTCCAATCAGCTTTGCTCCTCCTCCTCCCTTAGTACTATTGTTAAAGGTAGAAGATATCCAAGTTACCATAGGCAAATCTGTACAGATCTGTAGAAACCTCAATTCTTACCTGCTCAGAAGAAAAATTGACTGAGGGGCCTAAGGCAGAAAAAGAGACCAAGGCAAGTTTCAGAGAAGGAGTAGAAGTTTATTACAAAGTTTTTGAGCAAGAAAAAAAGGAAAGCACGTTTGAAAGAGACCCAACGATTGACTTGAAGGACTAGCGCATCATTTAACCCTGATCCTAGGACGTTAGGTGCTGGCCCACTTCCAGTGCCTTGCACTCCTTTCCAATGATTCTTCCCTTAGAGTGGGCTGCCCATATGTGCAGTGCCTTCTTTATGCTTGAGAAGTGAACATGTGTCCTGTGTTTAGGAAGTTGTATGCATGCTCATCTGGGGCTTCCTTCTCTTTTCCAGTGGAATGCCCTCAAAGGTCTTAGTCTGCCACTTTGTCTCTTAACGCACATGCCCAGCCTCACTCCCCCAATACCTGAGATTTTATTGGAAGTCAATTACCTATCTCAAGTGTTTTTTTATCTGTTTGGGCAGTTGCCTTTCCCTGGCACCTGCATTCAATTAACACTTTAGTGTAACAGTTGTGCACCATCTGGAGATAATCTTTTCCTGCTGCGAGCTGCCAAATTATCATTTTTAGAGAGGCAATGTGATAACATCTGTACCATCACCTGATAGTTGCCTGACTTTCCTGGTGGGTTGTGGGAAGAGCCCTCTCCTGCCCTACTCATGCCGGTCTAACTACCCATAACCCTATTCTTAAGAGATTATCACAATTGTATGTAGGAAACAAAAAGAATCATAGATGATACATGAAACAGGTTTGTATCAATTGTGTAATTGGAGGGACCTCTGAAATTCTGCCTT
>CAUYQU010026107.1:0-26094 GCA_963574635.1 Cheracebus regulus
ATATATATATATATATGTATCAGTGATACCTACGCAGGTATGGGAGCCTTTTCCTTTCACTTCATAGGTAATATCAAAGCAGGGTACTCCCTCATTCCGGACCAGTACCAAGAAAGTCACCCAGCAATTTTACCCACTGACAGCTTGAAAAGGGTCCAAGTTGTCGTGTTATTAGACAAGCCATTACAATGAGAGTGCAAGACAAGAGACTTAATTCTAGAATGACAAATCAAGCATTGCTTGAGTTCATTTCCTCTAACCATGGCTGTGCTGTATTTTTTAAACCTGGGTTGTCATACCAGGCACAGAAAAGTCTTCTATAGGATTGAGAAGAAAAATAGTTAATGTTCCTAACCCTTTCCCATTCTATGAACTTTCTGAGGCCAGAGATGCTCCTATCAATTACTTCCTCAGAGATCTATTTCCCTTGGTGCTTGATGCAAACATGTTGGCCTAAATTGTTGAATCTGGGAGGAAAGTTATATCCTGAATGAACTTTGCATAACCAGCAATATCACCCACTTGTGTTGTAGACTGGGGGTCTCAAGCATGACCAGGGGAGCCGAAGTCCCACCATTTTATGTTGTCCCTTCCCCTGTACCTATGGGTCTCACAGAAAGGAGGCACCCAAAAGTAGCATTAGCTTCAGGTTTGTGTTGGAAGGCCCTATTAGTCGCATCATTGTGGCCAGGGCGACAAACAATCCCTGAGAAGTATATTTTAGTAGAAGAAAAGGACTGTCGAGTATACTAAAAGTAGAATTTCACAAGCACAGGTTAATCAAGTGACTGCCTGGTCTTCCACCCCTTCTAAGCCCAGTGTTGCTTAACATGCATTGCAGTGTCATGTTTCTCTTCCATTGGAGTGCAGTGTTTAACCTCCAAATGGCTTTTGATAGGTGGGATCACCAACTGGTAAGTTGTTGTCTTAGTTTGTTTGGATTTATGAAACAAAATGCCATTGACTGAGTGGCTTATACACAACAAAAGTTTATTTCTTATGGTCCTGGAGGCTGGCCGGACAAAAAGAAAGGCATCAGTGGATTCAGTGTCTGGTGAAGGCCTGCTTACTGGTTCGTAGATAGTTGTCTTTTTGCTATAAATAAATTTCCATGACATAAGAGAAAAGGGATTTTTCTGGGACCTTTTTTTTTTCCATAAGGTCCCTAAGTCTGTTCATGAGGGTGGATCCTCATGATATAATCACATCCCAAAGACCCTACCTCCAAATACCATGATATTGGCAATTAAGTTTCAACAAAGGAATTTTTAGGGGCACATTCAGTCTATGGACGTTGTTCTTCTTGATGGCCCTTGCATAGATGTTACTTAAGTTATTAGATTTTTTTTTCTTTTGCAAAGCAGCAAGTTGCTGCCATAGACCTTGTACCCATACAGAGGATTTTTTTTTTTACCAGTCCAGCCATTTAGTAGCCATTTTCCTGACCATACGATGAGGCCATTGGCAATAGCCCATGACTTGGTGAAAATGTAGCAAGGCATGATGGTAGGAGTGGCCTGCAGAACTGTCACTGTAACATATAGCACAACCCATGTGGTAGAACGCCTACATCTGATCTCAGTCAAAAGATGGTCATCTACAGGTCAGATGGTGGCGGTGGCTCAGTGGATTCCATGTATTTAGTTTTGTAGAGCTGTCAGTAAATCATGTCATGTTGTTGGCAGGCACTACCTTGGGCCCCAGGTAGTCACAAGAGTGGCCAAATTATCACCTGTGGATCATCTGGTCTCTTCTGGTAAGCTAGCTATTTGTTTATGGAGCTTGTTAGTACCTTGTGATTCAAAGATGGGCTGCATAATGAATACATAATTTCCATTTGATGATTGAGCTCTGTAGAACCTGTAGGGTTTGTAAGCACTCAGGTGGGCAGTTTAGGTCATAGTGTCACAGTTGGAGCTCCAGCCACAATATACTTAGTCTCCATCAGTGACCAAAGGGAATGTATCTGGTGGCCACCTCAAGTAAGTTATCTGCCCAAACTCCAAGAGACTGACACACTCAGTCATGGTTTCCTGATGCCACATATTCCCACCAGGGTGTGTATGTGATTCCCACCAGTGGATGTATGGGATTTGAGGACACCTGCAGTTACATCAGACCAGCAGGCTCCAAAGGTACCCCAGAGGCAGCCTCTAAGTAATGGTCTCCAAGGCCTGCTTCTGCAAAGGGCTCCTTTCAAATTGGCATTCAACTTGTCATAGTTCATTGTCAGTTTTCATATCTTGGATACCTTTTTGACTGCCAAATTGGGCTACTGAATTGTGACAGGGTGGTTTGTCACATCCCTGTGTACAGCAAATCCTAAATTTAAAAAAGTAAGTTTCCTGTTTCTGCCTGGTATGTGGTACTGCTTTTGGTGAATAACTCACTGGGGCTTGGGTAACTTATGTGGCAGGTGAAAGTGGATAAAATCGATTATTGTGGTTTTAATTTTTTGTTGGCATGAGGATTACCCCTTCAGGTGACAGTAACATTTTGTGCAGCAAACAGCCAAAATGTCAACATGTGTAATGTTCTTAGTAGTGGAAACAATGATGACCTCATTACCAGTACCAAAAATGTCCCAAAGGGCCCCATCTATAAAATGCATAAACACCTACCTGTCAGGGTCACTGCTTTTGTGCCAACCACCACCTCCCCACCCCCTGCCAATGCCAAAGCTTAATCCTACCCTAATGAGGAGCTAGAAATATTTTCATGAGGACACAAGTGTCCAAGAGACCCATAAACATCTAAATTCCCTCTTTCTCCATTTTATACTAATACCAGGTATAGAGCCCCCAGTTTCTGGTGGAGACCTAAAGAACTTTGTTTCATTTCTTTCTGGGTTTTTGGCCCAAAACCTTTAAGTCTACAATGACCCTTCATCAAAGTGATAAAAAAAAAAGAAGAACCTGCTTTGTTCTTCATTGGCTTTGTTCCATATATGTCTTTTCAATACCTCATTCTCAGAGAAAGACTCTATTTCAACAGTTTTGCTTTTTACAATACCATTGGTGGTTCCATTGAAGGAAAACAGATCTTATTTGATGTCTGCAAGAAAGGTGGACTATAGACTAGGTGGAGCTCTCTTCATGAGGGCCCCTTACTTCCCCTAGACATTACCTGTGACCCCTGGGACAACATGGGAATTGATGCTATATCTTATTTGTCCCTGTGCAGCCAGAGGGAGGTCATCACCATAGTCAGTCTATTACCCTCTGCCTCTTATTGCCTCCCCCATCCCTGCTACCCAGCCAGCACCACTCTGGGACAATGGGGCTAAGGAGCCATTTCATGTCTACCACACTATGGTATGTGCTACTGAAGACCTTCTTAGCTGTGCAAAATAGACAAGCAAGTGGCATCTGTTGCCTATTAACATGAATAGAAGTCTGAGCATTTTTGTTCACTGCAGCTCGATATTGGAGTTTCCAAGGATAACACAGTACAATTAGGAACTGGATGAAAGAATATTTAACTCACATAGAGAAGAAACGGGGCAAGACCAACTTCAGTAGTGGGTATCAGCCCATATGGGCAGTGAGTCCCACCTAGCAGCCAAAGCAGGGATATCGGCCTGCTCAAACTCCTCTTGTGTTGTAGCAAAAGAACCACAGGAATCAGATAAAGCAGTGGGATTGACCAAGTGCCATATGACACATATTAGCAGAACAAAGGAATACATGTTGAGTCTGAAACAAAGAAAGGTATTTCCAGCAAGGTGACAAATCCAGCAGAGACTGTGAGAACTCTATCTCTTGGTAAGGAAATGTTTTGGGCCCAGGGCCCATTTCTATGTAACTGAGAGAGGGCTGGAAAACTGTTCACGTAAGACAGACTTTCCATCTACTACTTGATTAAAATTCCTTACTATAGCAGGCCCTCTGTTTGTCACCTTTACCCTTCTCCCTAAAAAAGAAAAATAAGAGAAAAAGAAAACAAACAAATATGAAAATCAAAGTTTCCAGGCTTGGCAAATGCCATCAAGGTGAAAAGTAATTTTACTGCCCAGATAATCTGTCTGGGTTCCTCTTTACACTTACCATTTAATCTCTGAGTATGCCTGACTTTCTATTTCATTGATGCATTCATTTTATATTTTATTCAGTAGTTTTAGATGTTTTTACTGGGAGTATCGTTCAGAATACATATGTGTAATACCACTCTAAAGAGTTGACATTTGATTCCAAATCCTTTACCAAATAATTTTAAATATTTCACTTAACTATCTTGAAAGGAAAAAATTCTTAGTTCTTACGTGAAAAAATTACTGATAGCCCCCATGGGGTGACAGAAACTAGCAGTCACAAATCTTTCACTGAAATTCAGCTGTTCTGAATGGCACTCCTTTTATATTGTTAAAGCAGAAACTTTTGATGTGGTAATTTTGATAGGATGTGCATTTTAAATCAATAAGCAGTGCAAGCTATCATCAGCAGCAAAATGGTCTGATTCTTCAACTATTTATTCTAACAAGACAAAGCAGGGCACTTACTGTGACATGCATTGTAATCTTACTTATGGTATAGGAAACAAAAACATTGAATTAAAACTTGACAAGTTAGAAGGATGAAAGTTTTAGCATATTTCCCAGATAATATATGAAAGTACTCTCACATAGTACACTGCTGCCATCATTTATCCACAAGGTGGCAATGAAAGCCTTCAAAATCAACCAATCTCATTGACTGGGGCATAAGCAATTGGGTTGCAATCTTGATCACATTTTAACAAGGGAGACAGATATAACTAAAAGCCTACTTGTCTCTTTAAAAATATATTTTCTTAGAAGTGATCAATTACAAAAAATACTAGGGACTAAATCTCTACATTTTTAAAGCATCACAAGAACAAAGGGAACAGTAAAGCAAATAATAACAAATTACTTAGGCTGTTTGTATTTATTTTTCCAATGCTTAGAAGATCTCCTTCCTGATTATACTTGGTAAAATGTTGTGTTCTGGACATTCCCTGAATGAATAGTAGTGGCAACTGACTTATAATACCACGATGAAGCCAAGAGTTATTCAACCTGAAATTTCCAAATGTATAGTGGATATTCCACAAAGTCTTGACACTATAGAGTATAGTTATTCAAAGGACTGTTAACAAGTAAGCTTTCAAAAATTCATTATTTTTCTCAATTAGTCCCAGGGGTTTAATCTCTTATCCTCAACTGAAAGCACAAGTAGAAACTTATGGGATTTTAGGAATAAAAGCTTCTTAAAGGCTCTATCATGCACCATTTTTATTTTACAAGTTTTAGGAAACTGAAACAAACAAACAAAAAATAACATCATCAAGACTACATATTGGCATTCCCAAACTGGATGTCATAACAGAGTTATAGTCTTTTCACCAGATGTGGCATTTGGTCAACACCAATTATTGATGGAAATACAATGGTAATGTGAGGGTTTAAAAAAAAATGATCAGTTATTGCAAGGGAGATAAAATAAGGCTATGTGAAAATGACAACAGGAAAATAACTGGTTAATAAAGTATTGTAGTAAATGAATGCCCCACAGGGGGAAAAATCAAGTTGGTTGTTCAGCATTTTATTATGGACTTAATCACTAGTTGATGGATGCAATTTTAAAACAAATTTTTGGTATTACTCTTCACTTAATAAAGGCAGGGTATTCAACTACTTCACATATAGTTTATACCTGGTTTTTCAGCCAGCCAGATTTTGAATTCTATAATGACAGCATTGCATGTACCTTACTTACTAATGCATCCACATCTCAGCACATATTGTCACATGGTAGGTGCTTAAATATCTATTGAATAAAGACCAAAAAGCATTTCACAAAATTAAATCTATATATTGCCTATTAACTTGTCAAATGTTTGATTTTGACCAATATGTGTACCACTAAAGAGCATCAAATTATTTCTTGTCTGCTTTGTGTTTATTATAATTAGAAAAAAATTATGTTTTACAATTTTCGAACGTATTAGCATTTGGTATTTGCTTAATAAAGGTCTATGTCTTCTAGAACAACTAATCTTTTGAACCTAAGAGAGTTTTAAGATTAATTCTTTCTTTCTTATTTTCTCAGTTACTTTGTCAACAATTCTGAAATGTCAACAATTAAGACAGCATTTATTCAATATCTTTGATTGTAGGATGAAATTCTGCCAAGACTGTCAACAACATGATCTTTCTCTTAAAAAAACATGGTCTTACAGGGGAAGCAGATATTTCAGTAAGTTTAGGCTAAAGTATACAACAATTGCAAACAAGTTTCAAATTTCAAAGTGTTAACATTGTAAATGTTTATTATTTACTCCTGTCACATGTTGGTTGGGTAGCATGTGCGTGGTATTAATGGAAGTACCTCATAGACCCAAGTCAACAGAGTAGTTCTAATCTTGAATTTGCTGGTAGTCATACAGAAGGGAAAAATATTTATGGAATCACACTGGTAAATGGATGCTCTGGTTCACAGTGACCCATAATATCATTTCTGCTTACCGAAATTCTTACAAAAAATTCTAATTTTCAAGAGCTGATCACAGAGTTCTACTCCAACACAAGGATGCCAGAAAAATTCCAGAAGATCAAAGATAAGAAATTCTTCATAATTAGTGCTAATGACTACCCCAGTAGAAATTTGTAAGTTACAGAGTTCCTATGGGTCAGAGCAGAAAGTGACTTATGAAATTATTCTCAAATCCTTTATTTTATGGAAAATTTAATTATTTTATGACAAATAGGGAAGATGTGATCAACTAGAGATCACATGGTTAGTGATCAATAAAACTAGGTCAAAACTAAGACTTCAGTCCTAAAGCTATGCTCTTTCTACTAAAATAAAAAAAAAATCAGTATATATCTGTAGTCAAATTCAATGGTTTTTCAATTCTGCTAGTAAAATCCATTTTATATGGATCATACTCACATTTCATCAATTTCAGAACTTCATTTTTACCTCTAATCAGACTTTATTTATCCAACCCCAAATATTTAAATCCTTCAAAGCTTTCTTTTCAGACAATTCCATTAATCTTATACTACACTCCTTTTAACTTTCACCAAGCTTTTGCAAATTAATAGTGTCATAAAAATGATCACTGACTTTTTCTCCCTCCCACTGAAGTAGAATATTAGAAGTATCTTAAAGCAAAGACAGTTATCCACATGGAATAGAAACTCCTACAGTGAAGTGCTGGAGACTTTATTTCCCTTACTGAACAACCAGAGCTACAAAGGCACCAGGTCACACCACATGAATTAGGATGCTAAGCCAACAGCAGTAAAAGCCAGCTAGGGGGTCGCAAGTAATAAGAGGTGAACTGTTGGTTGTGCAGTAGTAGTCGGAATGTGAATATAATCTCTGAACATCTCAGGGGTTGGCATTTGGGACAGAAATAAATTTAAAGGAACTCTTTGTTTTAATTTGCCACATACATGGAGAAAAATAAAAAAATTGAGTCTCCTGAGGCCTGAAAGGTACTGTTTGGCAGTGCATCAGGTGTTCCTATTTTCAGGTTCCCAGGGAAGGCCTTATTAAACAATTATGTCAGCAGAGCCTGCAGGCCTGAAAAAGTGAATGCTTAATGTACCACCTACATAGGACTGTAGCATAGGCCTTGGGAAAAACTGGCTCAGCATGTTTCTGTGCTGGGCTTAGGAGTTGTTTTTCTTCAGTGTACATCATCACCTGACTCTTAAAAGAAGAATATGGAACACCGTAGGATCAATAGACTAGTTATCTTTATAGGCAACTTTACCCCTTGAAAAGCCTAAATTTTACTTTGTATATTTTTTTAGTGAAAAGACAGTTTCAGATCAATGCCCATTAATGTTTCACTGCCATAGGATACAAAGGGCAGCCAATAGTTTTTATTCCACTCTTGAGCCCATTGAAGAAATATTCTTTGGGGCAAAGTTGTGAGTCACTCTTCCCACTGCTTCTCTTGAGCTTGAGAGGACATTGTTTTGGATTTCATTAAAAGGTTGTAAGTGGATCAATAACACTCAGAACAGGTACATACATAGTATCTTCTGTGATTTCTATCCTCTTGTCATCAGAGTAACTTTGTATCTTTGCATGAGTGTCAAAGGTAGAGACACAAGTTGGTCTTGACTACTCTTTGGTAATCAACTCTTGTGCAATAGGCTTCAGGGGATATTCTTTTGAAGAATAATATTTCTGTGAGAGTGGCTGCAAAAGGAAAGGTAAAATGCCTCCCTAACTTAGGTTTCCCTGATGAACCATAGCAACATGGCATAGCTAGAGTGGGATCCGCAGGCCTAATTCTAGCCAACTGTCTTCTTTGTGATTTGCTTCATTTTCATTTTGTTTGACAGATCTGAAGCTGTGGCTTTCTTAATTCGAGTGTACTGTGGCGGCTAGCTGCTGAGAGTAGTTTTTACTCACACAGAAAGCACAAACATACATAAGAGAGTGAGATCGAAGAGTGAGAGCAAAAACTAGAGAAAGAGGGGAGAAAATGTGTGAAAAATTGAAATGGCAAGTACTATTACAGAAGAAAATGTGTGAAAAATTGAAATGGCAAAGACTGTTACTGGCTTGTTTCATCATCACATACAAACTGAAATGGCTACTGACAATCTGAGTGTTTGAAAGGTGACAAGACAGAAGATCTGGCTATCAAAATGCATTCTCCTCATTGGAATCTTACAAAGGTTAGAATCGAAGAAATTCTGGTTGAATTCTAAGTTTCTATAGATTACAACATCACAGTAAGAATGTCACAGAACAACACATGTGCTTTTCACTGAACAACAAATTGAAAATTATTTAACTCTTAAGAACTGATTTTAATTAACTACAAGTTATGCATTGATGGTAGTAGCTTCATAGATTTTAAAAAGTTCCAAAATAATATTTAGAAAGAGTAGCTATTTAACTTTTCATTGAACAAAATTCAGTGAATTTCTTTTGTTTGTGAGGTGAAATTCATAATCTAAGTGAGGTAACTAAATTCATAATCTAAGTGAGGTAACTAAAGTATATCATACATATGAAGTGATGAATAAAGAAGAATACATTTAAAGGAAGATATAAGTGCTGATCATAAATGAAAAAGATGGAAAGTAAACCTTTATTATCATCACATGTCACAATAAAAACGTCATTCCAAAATAGGATTATGGATGAAGGAATTCCCCACCTTATGAACTCATTTACACCAGAACCACAGAAATAGCTCAAAACCATCCATTTTTATTTCACCGGTGACTGAAATAATGAAGCAAAGAATGTAACAGCAAGCACACCTGAGATTTCAATTACAATATTAGAAAGGATACTCTAAATATCTTGGTGCAAGGAAACATTAACAACCTCTACCACATTCTCTTAGGTATAAAAATGGAAAGTGAGATTTAATGAATACAAGCTACTGATCAGAGATCAGTGTCTACACTGATACTGTTAATATCAAAAATAACAACAACAACAAAAAAACCTAACACTATCACCACTTATTGAGTCTCTACTATTTGCCAGGCAGTTATTTTTATATACATTATCTTCTGATAGCTTTATTTATCCTTGTTTTTAAGGCTGAATAAATTACAACTCTAGGAGGTTAAGTACTATTCCCAGGGTCTTACCTAAGACTTTATGTTCTTTTAAATGAATGAAATTTTCTCAAACTTGCATTTCATAAAATATTTTCTGAGACATATTCATATGTATCCTATGAAAATGACCCAATAAGCATAGAGCTGTGGGGGAAAAAATTCATACTATTTGATGAGTCTTTAAAAAAATTTCAATGCATAGTAGAAGAGTAATGGTTCTCTATCTTCTTCATGATGTGCATATTTCACATTGCATGCCTGTACCAAAACATCTCATGTACCCCAAAAATATATACACCTACTATGTACTGCCAAAAAACTTAAAATTAAAAAATTAAAAAGAGTAATTGTTCTAAGAAATTCCACAGTAAATAACTGAATTAACTAATAAAATACCAACCTTATTTGAACATATAATTCATTTTGCAAGAACATTTATTAGTATATTTGAAGCTCTGTTCTGAAAACCACTGATTTAGAAAATCTCATTAGTGAAATGAAACCAAAATATACACTGACTACATCATTATTTTATATGTGAATTTCAATACACAATTTTCAAAGTACTTTCAAAATAATTATCTCATTTAATCCTTATAGTAATCTAAGGCAGACCTGATGGTATTATCTCCACTTTCCCAATAAATTATTTTCAAGTTCATTGAGGCTATGAGTTTACCAAGATCACAACAAGAAAGTGGTAAAGGTGAAAGAACTGTGGCCTTCTAACTCTTACTCTAGTATTCTTTTTGTTATACTATACTATATTGCTAAAGTACTCTTTCCTCTAAGTCTCAAAAATTAAGGTTAATTTACATGTTTGAATTTATACTATGTCAAACACTGATGATAAGATTTGAAATGTTGCTTAGTTGTCCAAAAAGTCTTATAATTTGTTCAACTTAGAGGTAAGAAAAAACATCCTAAAGTCCCCAAATCACAAACTATAAGAAACGTTCTTTCTTACGCATTGACTATATCAAGACAAAATATTTTGGCATACTAAATTACTCCAGTCAACTTACTGATAGTAGATACTTGCCATGTCTATAATTCTGAGGGGCTAATATTAGGTTGGTGCAAAAGTATTTGCAGCTTTTACCATTATTTTAATGACAAAAACCACAATTACCTTTGCAGCAACATAATGTCTGGAGTATATGTCAACAAAAAAGCCATATGAACCAACAAGAAAGTAAAATTATAAATTTGAGAAAATATAAGAATAAGAAAGTCAGAGAAGGAAGAATCTAATATCCAATGCTGAGTATATGATGGACTATATTGTTTGCTGAGAGTGATGGCAAGGAAAACCAAGCCAGTTCCCCAAGCAGAAAACTGCTTGGGGCGTTCTAAAGTAGCAAAACAGTATATGTATATCATACACCAGTTAAAACAATTCTTTAAGCACAGGATATGTGACCCTGCCCCCGTGGCTTCCTCATGGAGAATACTTTCTAGTCTTTGATCAGTGGTAAGCAGGCATCAGCTGCCTGCCTGGTTTATTTTTGTTCAATGAGAAAACACAGAACACCTGTTTGTAAATAATAATCGCCTGTTCAGAGAGAATAAATACGTGGGTCAGAATCTACTTGAGGCTCTCAGCTCAGAATGCTGTCAGCCCCTGAGGCTCTCAGCTCAGAAAGCTGTTAGCCCCCTGATAGTCCCACTTTGCACTTTATCTCTGTATCTATTTCTTAATTCCTTCAGCACCACCTGGGTGGGGGTCTCCATGACTAAGCTCATCTCAGTAATCCTATAAGCATAAGAAAATATGTTCAAAATCATTAGGAATCAGAGTAAAGGTATATTAAAACAATGCTTTGCCACTTTCCATTTATATTTGCAAAGGTTAGAAAATTTTATAATGTTATATATTGACAAGGATGAGAAACCAGATTTCATTCACCATTGATGGGTATGTAGACATTCTGAAGAGTAGTGTGGCAGCAACTAACCAAATTAAGTGCATCCATATGCTATGACCTATTAACCCCTCTCCTGGGTCTGTAACCAAGAAAAATTCTCACATAGGATCACAGGGGAATATATATTTATTGTAGCATTGTCTGTGATTATAGAAAGTTGGAGGAAATCTAGATCTCTCTTTCTAGAAACACAGATGAGTATGTGGTGAATGTCACTTGTGGTTTCGGCTCAGAGATATAGAAACTTAAAAAGAAGACCACACCTACTATGCTTACCATAAGAAATGTCAGAAACACTAAAATTGAAGGACTTTTCATGAACCCATCAGAGAACTAAAGCCAAAGGCCAATTAACCCAAAACCTTGGGAAAGATTGCCACTTATAAGAAAAAATTTGACTCTAGCATTGGCTTATCAGGAGAGAACCCCAGTGGATATTATATATACACACAATTAAGGAGATGCAGTTAAAAAGTTTTAACAAACTGCTAAAGACTAAGAACATGAGCTAGAGTGAAAGTGTAAACTCTTTAATGGTGTAAATACAGTGGGGTTAGCACCATGCTGAAAACTTTCGCATCAGGAACTTTACCAGGTTCTCACAAGGAAGTGGGGAAAAACCCAAGATTGGCTCCATGATACTGCCTAGGGGAAGGGAATAAGAGAAATTTTATTCAGGCCAATTTTTCTTAACTTGCTTATGCAAAAAACAGCTTTAATATTCAGTGGGGATGAACAACAATACTGTACCCTTAGGACTTCAAAACAAGGCATGTTAACAGATATAAATAGGGATACTAGATAATAATAAAGGAATCAATTCCTCAAAAAGGCACATGCTTCCTAAATATCATGCCATAAAATACATGAAGCAAAACTCATAGAGCTGAAAAGACAAATAGCCACATCCACAATTAAAGTTGGAGACTTCAACAATTTTTTCAGAGGTATCGATAAATAAGCAGGCAGAAAAACAATAAATATACATATAATCTCAGCAACACTATCACTGATATTTATGGAACACTCTACCTAGCAATAGCAGAATGAATATACATTCTTCTGAGATGTACATGGGACGCAAACAAAGGTAGATGATATTCTGAACCATAAAAGAAACCTTATAAATTAAATTAAGTAGAAACTATACAAAGTGTGCTCCAAACTAGACAAACTAAAAATCAATTACAGAAAGACAATAGGAAAGTTTGAGAACATTTGGGAATAAAATACAAACTTCTAAATAATCCATACATCAAAAAGGAAGTCTTAGGGGAATTAAAACATTTTGAGCTGAATAAAAATAATAATCCATCATATTAAGATCTGTAGGATGCCACTAAAGTGGTGCTTAAGGGCAAATCTAATGCAAATAATACTTATAGAAAAAATGAAAACCAAAAATCTAAAATCGGTAGTCACCCTAAGTAATAGAGAAGAGGAGTAGATTAAACTCAAAGTGAAGAGAAGAAAGTAAATAATAAAAATTAAAGCATAAGTCAATTGAACATAGCAAAACTAGAAAAAAAATGAACAAAAATGTTTCTTTGAAAACATCAACAAAATCGATAATCCTCTAACCAGAGTAATTAAAATAAAAAGAGAGAGACACAATTACCAATATCAGGAATAAAAGAGTGGCCATCAATATTGACTCCATAGATATGAAAATATAAGAAAATTCTATTAAAAACTTTATGATAATAAATTTAATACTCAGATGAAATGGACCAATTCCTCTAAATCTGCTCTGGTAAGCAGAATAATGGCTCTTCAAAATATGTTCACTTTCTAATACCCATAACTCATGAATATATAACTTTACTTGTCAAAGTCACCTTGAATATGTGAGTAAAGTGAAACATCTCGAAATGCAAAAATTATTCTGGATTTTCTGGTTTAGTACAACCTAATCATAGAAATTCTTAACAGCAGAGAACCTTACCTGGTTAAAGTCAGAATGAAAGATAAAGTAGGCAAAATAGTGACCATCCCCAAAGTTGTACATATTCTAATTATTGGAATTTATGAATATATTACCTTACATAGCAGAGAAAGTTTGCTGATGTTATTGAGGTAAGGATTTTGAAATGGAAGAACATTCTGAATTGTCCAGTGACCCCTATGTAGTTGTAAGAGTCTTTATAAGAGAAAGACTGGAGGGTTAGCATCAGAAGAGGAAAGGTAACAATGGAAAAAGAAGTTAGAGTAATACAGGATTATGTTGCAAATAATGTAAGTAACCTCTAAAAGCTGGAAAAAGAAAGAAAATAAATTTCTCTTTAAATTCAGAAGAAAAGCAGTTAATGCTGCAGAACCATTTTGGACATCCAACTTTCAAAACTGTGAGATAATTAATTTGTACTGTTTGATGTCACTAAATTTGTTAAAATTTCTTATTGCAGCAGTAGAAAACATACAAGATGTGATCATAGAAGAGAGACAGGAGAGATTTGATGTAGCTAAACCTGAAGATGGCTTCTTTGAAAACAAGCAAGGCAAGTGGCCATTAGAAGGTGGGAAAAGCGACAACAACAATAAGAAAAAAAACCGGATTGTCCCTTAGAGCCCCCCCAAAATAAATACTCTTGCCAACACCTTGATTTTAGCCCAATGAGTCACATGTCAGACTTCTGACTTTGAGAAGTGTAAGATAATGTATTTGCATTAACACGTTATGAATGTGATTATTTGTTGAAGCAGCAGTAGAAAAGTAATACAGATAAAAATTACTAAAACTCATTAATAATAGAAAACAACAAATAGTCCCAAATCTTAAGGAAATTGTAACTGTAATTTTAAACCTTCCAATAAATAAAATTCTAAACTCAATGATTTCAATGACAAATTCTATCAAACATTTGAGGAAGAAATACTACCAATGCTACAAAATTTATTCTAGAAAATAGAGGAGGAAGAAATATACACAAACTCATTCCATTATGGAATTATTATTTTATTACTAAAATCAGATAAAGACATTGAAAGAGGAAAATATTAATATCTTTTATGATAATGGATACAGAAATTCTCAACAAAATATTAGCTATTAAAATTCAGAAATGTATAAAAAAGGATAGTATAACCTGAAAAAAATTGATTTTTTTCAGGAATGCAACACTTGTCCAAAATTGAAATATTAATATAATTTGCCTTATTAAGTGACTGCAGATGAAAACCCACACAATTGTAAAAAAAAGTCTCTCGTGGCAGCATGAAAAAAAAGAAAAGAAAACTCACATATCTCAATAAATGCGGGAAAAAAATGTAAAACTTCTCAATGAACTAGTAATAAAAGCGAAGTTATTTAATTTATAAAAGAGCATCTACCCAAATCCTGTAGTTAAAATCATTAACAATGACAAGAGTTCAGAACAAATCAAGAACCTTCTCTCTCAACTGTCCTAATCAACACCATATTCAAATTCCTAGTGGGACAATCAGTCAAGAAAAAGAAATAAGACCTAAAGATTTTAAAGGGAGAATTAAACTGTCTTCACAAGATAACATTATTTTTTATACAGAAAATTCAAAAAAGGGTGCAAAAAAGCCGTTAATACTAATAAGCAAGTTTATAAGTGCCCAAGATGCAAGGTCAATATATGAGTCAGTTGTATTCTTATATACTAACAATATAAATTAATGTCATTTAAAGTTGCATAAAAATGAAAAACATAGTTGAAGAATAATAAATTGAGCACAGGCTCTGTATACAGTGAACTAAGAAACACTGATGAATGCAGAAAATAAATAGAAACACATAATTTTCATAGACTGCAATGCTTAATATTGGAAAGATGTCATTTTCCCCAAATTTTATCTATAGATTCAACAATCCATAGATAATTAAGAATCTCAAGAAATATTCTTGTATATAATGAGAAGCAGAAACTAAAATGCATATGAAAGGGCAAAAAACAGAATAACCAAAGGAATTCTGAAAGAGGACAAAGTTGAACATATCTGGTTTCAAGATTTATAAAGTTACAATAATTAAGACAGCATGGTATTGGCAAAGGGTAGCTACCTGTATCAGTGGAACATAGTAGAGAACCACAAAATAGACCAAAGCAAATATAGTCAAGTGGATTTTGACAAGGAAGAAGATACAGAATAAACTGTGCATGTCCTTAGGTTTTGTGTTGAGATTTTAGATATGAAAGCAAAAGTGAAATATAAAAAAAAAACTAATAAGTTAGATTTTTGCTTTGTGAAAGAAAAAATAGAAAAATAGGGATAAACAGAAACTAAAGCTAGCAGAAAATAACAAACATAAGAGCAGAGAGGAAGATAACAGAGAATAGTAAAACAGTAAAATACCCATGAAACCATGAGTTGGCTCTTTAAAAAAAATGACGTTTGCAATTGAAAACTGTTTTTCCTACCTCATAAGTACCTCCTTTAGCAATACAAATTTACAACCTGGTCCTGGGAGTGCTCATCTTTTTGTTGTTGTTCTTATGAAGGAGCTTTTTTCTGGAGATACTTGCTAAATTCTAACATTTTGTTTTTTTTGTAAAAAAAAAATTGACAAAATTCTAGCTAGACTGAATGAGAAAAAAATCAGTAGTATGTGGGGTGGAGCAAAATGTTAGAAGTTTCCACTGATCACCACCCCATTGACAAAGAGACCAATTTAACAAGTATCTGCAGGAAAAAGCTCCTTCATAAGAACAACAACGACAACAAAAAGAGGTGAGCACTCCCAGGACCAGGTTCTAAATCTGTATTGCTGAAAGAGGTACTTAAGAGGTAGAAAAAACAGTTTTCAATTGCCAACGGCATTCTTCCCTCATCGGCTGGCAGTGGGAGCGTAGTGCTGAGAGCATGTTTGTGAGCTGTGAAGGAGAGTGCAGCAACTGGGAGGCATTAAACTCAGTGCTGTCCTATTATTAAAAAAAAAAAAAAAAAAAAAAAAAAAACAGAAACAAGCTCAGCTGATGCCTGCTCATGGAGGGAGCATTTAACAGCAGTAGTCAAAAATTGTTCCTGCAAATCTCACCACTTCAGGATAAATGTCTCTGGGGCCCCAAATAAACTTGAAAGGCAGTCTAGGCCACAAGAACTGCAACTCCTAGAGGAATCAGTACTGAACTGTGCCTTGAGCTGGAGGGGCATGTAACCTATTTAGACACCAGCCAGGGTGGCTAAGAAAGTGCTGGCATCACCACCACACTAACCCCAGGCTACACATTCATGGCTTGAAAAGAGACCTGTTCCCTCTGCTGGAAAAAAAAAAAATGGGGAGGTGGCCGGGCGCGGTGGCTCACACCTATAATCCCAGCACTTTGGGAGGCCGAGGCTGGTGGATCGTGAGGTCAAGATCGAGACCATCCTGGCCAACATGGTGAAGCCCCGTCTCTACTAAAAATACAAAAATTAGCTGAGCATGGTGGCACATGCCTGTAGTCCCAGCTACTTGGGAGGCTGAGGCAGGACAATTGCTTGAACCCAGGAGGTGGAGGTTGCGGTGAGCCGAGATCGAGTCATTGCACTCCAGCCTGGGTAACAAGAGTGAAACTCCATCTCAAAAAAAAATTTAAAAAATGGGGAGGCTTTGTTTTGCCCCTTGGATACCAGCTCAACCACAGCAGGGTAGGACACTGCTCAGAGTCATGAGGCCCCCTTTCCAGTGTGGCATTTCTAGAAACAACCTCAGCCATGAAAGAACATGATGCCTTGAAGAAAAGAACCCAGTTCAGGAAGGATTCACCACCAGTTACCTAAAGAGCTCTTGGGCTCAGAAAAGCCAGAAGTGATAACCAGGTAGTATGTCAAGAACCTTGCATGAGCCTCTGAAACTTGCTAGCTTTAGGTGAGACTTAGCACACTGGCAGGCATGGTGACTACAGGGGAAGATGCCTTCTGCTTGAGAAAAATGGAGAGAAAAGTAAAGGGAATTTTGTCTTGCTCCTTAGGTACCAACTCAAACACAAGCAGGACTAAAGATCTTATGGTCTTCAATTTCAGGACTTGGCTCTTAGATAGCATTTCTGGACCTGCCCTGGGCCATAGGGGAGCCCACTTCTGAGCAGGGTCAGTTCCAGGCCTGGCAGCATTCATCATAAACTGACTTAAGAGCCCTTGGGCCTTAAGGGGATATATGCAGGAATCTGGAAATACTCCCCTTGGGACTGCAATAATGGTGACCATTGGGTCAGGCTCTCTATTTTTGGAATGACAAGGGAATAAAGGGGAAAACAATGTCTTGTGGTTGTGTCCCAGCTCAGCCACAGTAAAATAGAATACCAGGCAGACTTGTAAGGTTTTTGACTCTAGCCCTTGCCTCTCAGATGGCAACTTTTGGCCTGCCCGTCACCTGAGGAAACTCATCATCCTGAAAGGAGATACACAAGTCTGGCTGGCTGTGCCAACTGCTGACTGTAGACTACCAGGGCCTTGAAAGAACATACGCAGTAGCCAGGGAGTGGTTAGAGCAGGCATTGGGCAAGACCCAATGCTGTGCTGCATTCAGGTATGACCCAGCACAGTCCTACAGTTGTGGCCACAAGGGTACTTATGTCACTCCATCCCCAGCTTTAGGTAGCTCAGAACACAGAGAGAAAGATATTATGTTTGCTTCGGGGATAATAAGAAAAGAGAACAAGAATGTCTCCTGGTAATCCAGAGAAGTCTCCTGGTCCTTGCCCAAAACAATCAAGGCAGTACCTCTATGAGTTTGCAAGAATAAGAATGTTAGTGGGCTGGGGGTTCCCTCTAAATCAGATACAGCCTAGATTACAACACTCAAGACCTTTGGAATATCTAGAAAGTCTCTTCAGAAGAATGATTACCAATAAGCCAAGACTGAGATGACTACCATAAATAACTCTTCAATGCTCAAACATATAAAAATATCTATAAGTATCAAGACTATCCAGGAAACCATGACCTCACCCAATGAATTAAATAAGAAAAAAAGGGGCCAGTCTTGAAGAAACAGAGATATTTGACCTTTCAGGTAGATAATTCACAGTAAGTGTTTTGAGAAAAATCAATGAAATTTGAGATAACCCTGAGAAAGTATTCAGAATTCTATCATATAAATTAAACTAAGAAATTGAAAAAAGTTAAAAGAATCAAGCAGAAATTCTAGAGTTGAAAAATGCAATCGACATGCTGAATAATGCATCAGAATTTATAAATGGCAGGAATTATCAAGTTGAAGAGAGAGTTATTGACCTTAAAGGCAATCAATCTAAAAATTCACAGTCAGAGGAGATGAAAGAAAAAAAAATTAAGAAAAACAATTTTCTAGATCTAATATGATCTAGAAAATAGCCTCAAAAGAGCAAAGCTAGGAGTTATTGCCCTTAAAGAGGAAATAAAGAAAGAGATAGGGGCAGTAAGTTTATTCATAGGGATAACAACACAGAAATTCCAAAACCTAGAAAATGTTATCAATATCCATGTACAAGAAGGTTATAGAACAGCAATCAGAATAAACCCAAAGAAGACTATTACTGTAAGACATTTAATAATCCAATTCCCAAAGGTCAAGGATTAAGAAAGGATCCTGCCAGGACAACCAGGCAAGAGAAAGAAATAAAGCATATTCAAATAGGAAGAGAGGAAGTGAAATTGTCTCTGTTTGCAGATGACATAATTGTATATCTATAAAACCCCATTGTCTCAGCCCAAACTCTTTAAGCTGATAAACAACTTCAGCAAAGTCTCAGGATACAAAATCGATGTGCAAACGTCACAAGCATTCCCATACACCAATAGCAGAGAAACAGAGAGCCAAATCATGAGTGAACTCCTATTCACAATGGCTAGAAATGGAGTTGAACAATGAGAACACACGGACACAGGGAGAGGAACATCACACACAGGAGCCTGTCGGGAGGTGGGAGGAAAGAAGAGGGAGAACATTAGGACAAATTCTTAATGCATGTGGTGCTTGAAACCTAGATAACAGGTTGATAGGTACAACAAACCACCATGGCAGATGTATATCTTTATAAGAAACCTGCACGTTCAGAACATGTATCCCAGAATTTAAAGTAAAATTTTAAAAATAATTAAAATACATTTTTGAAAAAGAAATTCAAATTAAAAATGTCACCAGTAATTCAAATTTAGAAAGGTCCCCCTCTAGTTGTTGATACAACTTGTTATAGACTCTTTCTCAAGAGAAGCCAACCTGAGATACATATTTCTATAGAAAAATTCCTTGAAGAAGTTAGAAGGCATAAAAGTGAAAATTACGATCTCATAATCTTATCCTTATAAAATTATTACCAAGCTATTCTCAGTAGCTAAACCACTGCTGTTATTTTTCCAAATGTCAATCATTAAGCTGAGAGAAGTAGAACGTATGTTATTATTTTATACATGAATTTGCCTATATATAATGTTTCATAGAGTTTTAAATGTTTTAAAAGATTTAAAAAAAAAGAATCCTAAAAGCAGCAAGATAAAATAAATAAGAAAAAAACGGCAGATAGGAGGCAGGACTAACTTGCAACTCCCACGTGGATGGACAGAGCAGGATTTGGAGATTCACATTGTGAACTTTTGTTCCAAGAACTACTGCAGGAACATACCACAGGCAAGCCAAGAGGATCCACAGACCCTTTGAGAAAGGTGAATTGCTGCTGTAGGCTCCCTGGACAGCCAAAAAACTGTGAGTCTGCTTGTTTCCTCAGTCGGGAGGCTTGTAGCCTAAGACAAGTTGTCAGCACCTCTCATGGGCTACCTGGAAATAAACTCAGTACTGTTTGGAGTGCTTTGTGGGAAGGAGATCAGCCTTTGGGGCTACAGGCTGCCTGGAAGCTGGGTGGGGTTTGTGGCTGCCGGCTTTCCCCCACTTTCCTGTAACCTGTGTGATGCAGCAGAGGCAGCCATAATCCCCCTGGGAACATAACTTTATTGTCCAGAGAACTACACTCCCATCCCACACAGCATTTGCAGCAAGACCCACTGGAGGAGGGTCTGAGCTCAGACATGCCTAACTCTGCCCCTAACTGATGGGCTTTCCCTACCTGCCCTGGTAGCCAAAGACAAAAGGCCATAGAGCTCTGGGGGAGCTTCATGGCCCTGCCCACCACCTGACCTTAGGGCAAGCTTGTATTCTCCCTATACTACTGCAGCTGATGCACTCTTGAAAGTTTCACCTCCCGGTTGGCGGTCAACCAACACAAAACCAGCACATTTAACAAAAATATAACCAAGGACCCTCACAGGGTTTACTTCACTTTCTTGCAACCTCCCCTGGAGCAGGTGGTGGTATCCATGGCTGAGAGGTCTGAAGACAGAACACATCACAGGACTCTTTTCAGACACTCCACAGTACCAGTCCAGAGCCCAGTACGTCTGCTGGGTGGCTAGATTCAGAAGAGAATTAACAGTCACTGCAGTTTGCTTCTCAGAAAGCCCATCCCTAGGAGAAGAAGGAGAGCACTAAATCAAGGGAACACCTCGTGGGAAAAAAAAAAATCTGAACTGTAGCCCTTGAATTCTGTATCTTCTCTCTTACATTATCTGCCCAAATAAGAAAAACAAACAAACAACAACAAAAACCAGAAAATCAATTCTGGTAATATGACAAAACAAGATTTTTTAACTCCTCCAAGGTATCAGATTAGCTTATGAGGTATGGATCTAAACCAAGAAGAAATCTCTAAAATGCTAGGAAAAGTAGTCAGAAGGTTTATTATTAAGCAAATCAAGGAAGCACCAGAGAAAGGTTAAATTCACCTTAAAGAAATTAAAAAAAATAAAATACAACCACAAGATATCAATGGAACAATCTCCAGTGAGATAGATAGCATAAATAAAAAATAGTGTCTCCTGGAAATAAAGGACACAGAGAAATGCAAAATGCACTGGAAAGTCTCAGCAACAGAATTGAAGAAATAGAAGAAATAACCTAAGAGCTTGAAGAAAAAGTTTTTGGATTATCCCAATCCCAAGAAGACAAAGAAAAAAATAATTTAAAAAAAGAAGAAAGCCTCCAAAAAGATTGGAATTGTGTTAAATGACCAAACCTAAGAATAATCAGTGTTCCTGAGAAATAAGAGAGATCTAAAAGTCTGAAAAACATATTTGAGGAAATAATTGCGAAAAACTTCCCCATTCTTGCTAGAGATCTAAACATCCAAATACAAGAAGCCCAAAGAACCTCTGGGAAATTCATCATGAAAAGATCATCACCTCAGCACATAGTCATAAGGTTAAAGTCAAGACAAAAAGAAAAGATTCTTAAGAGCTCTGAGGTAAAACCATCAGGTAATCTATAAAGGAAAACCTCTGAGATTGACAGCAGATTTCTCAGCAGAAATCCTACAGGCCAGAAGGTATTAATGTCCTCTATTTAGCCTCCTTAAATGAAACAATTATTAGCTAAGATTTTGTATCCAGAGAAACTAAGCTTCATAAATGAAGGAAAAATAGTCTTTTCAGATAAACAAATGCTAAGAGAATTTGCCAATACCAAGCCACATTACAAGAACTGCTAAAAGAAGCTCTGAATTTTGAAATAAATTCTCAAAATATACCAAAATAGAATCTCCCTAAAGCATAAATCTCACAGGACCTATAAAACAATAACACAATTAAAATAACAGCAACAACAAGGTATTCAGGCAAGGAATAGCACAATGAATAGAATAGTACCTAACATTTCAATACTAACATTGAATGTAAATGGCCTAAATGCCTCACTTGTAAGATAGAGAATAGCAGAATGGATGAGAATGCACCAACCAAGTGTCTGTTGTCTTCAAGAAATTTACCTGACACATAAGGTCTCACATAAACTTAAGGTAAAGGAGTGAAAAAAGATATTCCGATATTCTATACAAATGGACACCAAAAGTGAGCAGGAGTAGCCATTTTTATATCAGACAAAACAAACTTTAAAACAACAGCAGTTTAAAAAGACAAAGAGGGGCATTATATAATAATAAAAAGACTAGTCAAACAGGAATATATCACAATTTGAAATATATATGTACCTAACACTGCAGCTCCCAAATGTAAAAACTAATTACTACTAGACCTAAAAATGAGAGACAGCAATAGTATGGCTCCCATGACTGGAGAAATACCAGGGTACACAGACACACATGGAGTGGTTTTAAAGAGTGGAAATTTTAATAGGCAAGAAGAAAGAAAGAAAATGGCTTCCCTATACAGAGGGAGGGGGACTTCAAACAGAGAAACCCCACATGTGGCAGAAAGCAGTTGGTTATCTTAGGAGGCTGCAGGAAGCACTGTGTGATTTGCATACGGCCCAGGGAATTGGTTTGACCAGCTGCATCATTCACGTAGCATGTGAAATAACTGGCCCTCCAATCCTAGCCTTTTAATATGCAAATACAGGTCACCATGATGTCCTGCCTACGTGGTGTTATCTGGAGGTGGCCATGACACCTGGGACATGTAGTGACAAGGAGAAGAGGACGGGAACCACCATGTTGAGTGGACCTGGTTTTTAGCCACTTGCATTTGCATATCAATACTTGCTGGCCTGGTTTTTCAATCTATTTTCTGTTAGAAAGAAAATGGTTTTGGGGGTGGGGGGGGGTCGCTTTTTATTAAAGGAAAATTCCACGAAGAGCATTCACCCTTTCTAGCTGCCTAAAAGTTATTTCTTAATAACACCTATTTCCCACTCAAAAGAAGTAAACCTAACTGCTGTTAGGGGGTGTTGAATGTCAATTCCTTTTTTTTCTTCTTCTTCTTCTTTGTGACAGAGTCTCACGCTGTTGCCTGAGCTGGAGTACAATGGCACAATCTTGGCTCACTGCAACCTCTGCCACCTGGTTTCATGTGATTCTCCAGCCTCAGTCTCCTAAGTAGCTGGGATAAGGCATGCACACCACCACACCCAGCTAATTTTTTGTATTTTTAGTAGAGATGAGGTTTCACTATGTTGGCCAGACTGGTCTTGAACTCCTGACCTCGTGATCCACCCAATTTGGCCTCCCAAAGTGCTGGGATTACAAGTGTGAGCCACCATGCCTGGCGTGAATGACCATTCTTTCTGGCTACTTCCTGCTGAAAAGAGGCATTGTGTGAGGGGACAGCAGTTGGGTCTTCTTCTGAGGTTGATCTAAGAGTTCTTGGAAGAATGACGTGTGACTCTGTTCTCAGCATTGTTTGGAGATTGATTGTTTCTAGGTGAAAAGAGATACATTTTACAAGAAGATTTAAAATATAGGGTTAGAATATGAGTATGAAGATTACCACCTTTATTGTGGATCCTATTAGACCGTAACAGACACTAGAGTTTTATACCTGTTACACCAATGGATTGCAATACGAGGTTGCTTCCACTAGACGGTGCTGTACATTACCAAAAACATTTAATAGAAAAGTAACAGTTTCCTTGAGAAAAGCCTGTATTTCCTCCTTGCCTTTCCATTAAAGAATAATTTTAGGCTTAGGCCATTTTTTATAACTTGAAATATAATTGGGAGAAGTACATTATTGGGTGGCTGAAATAACTTTAGTGTTAATCTTGACAATTCCTTTCCTTTAATTATTAAATTATTTAGTGACTTTCACAGACCTTCTTACAACATACTCAAATTTTCTGATTTGTCCTCAACATCCTTCCTTTAAACAACCAGTCATTTCCTGTTAGGACAAGAATTTACCATACAAAATTCTTTCTTATATACAATTTCTCCATTTATAACCTTATTTTCATAGCTTAGAGTGCACCATATTACCAATCTTCAATAAAACGTCCTATCAAACTTAACCATAGTAAAATTTTTATGCTTACTTCTTATCCATAACTATTACTCCTGCTATAAGCAAAACAACTTTAACTAAACATTTCCTGCAATTATTAATTTGGTTATAAGGATGATAATCATGCAAAATATTATAGCAATTAGAATTTTACAACCAGAATTCCACATTGTGGGTGCCACAGTATATAGTTCTATTGCAAATAATAGCATGACTATAATAATTCCCAGAAGAGTGGTGTAGTAAATAATTTTCATTTAAACCTTTACTTGCCAAGATATAAGATTTCCCTTTGGAGATCTACAAAGTTACAAATGCTATTCTTTGAACAATTAAACTCTCCCTGCAAATATGCATTAAAAACATATTCGGTGGTGAATTTGAGAGGAAAGGGCAGAAATAATAAACAGTATCTGGTGCGGTAGGAGTGGGAATGGGTAAGATGAGTAGCCCTCACTCAGTTACTTTTTTTATGATTTTCAGCTTAAGATCTTCTATTTCTTCACATTGATATTCAGGACATACCTCTGGGCTGTCAAGGGTTGCTCCCTCAGCTTTTTATTTAGGCTTTGACTTGAGTGTGATGTATCCAGGAGTCGATTCCTGTAACGTTACTGCTGAGGGTGTTGAAAGAAGAACAGTGTGAAGCCCTTCCCAGCTTGGCTTAGGGAAGGAGAGAGAGATGAAAGTTTTCACTAATAGCAAATATCCTGGGTTAAATAAAGGTGATTCTATTTCCTGGGATTGGCCTTCTGCCAGTTCTATCAATGCCTTGAGGCTTCCTTGCCACTGACTTAACCGCCTGATCAGCTAATCTATTTCTTTTGACTACTTTATTTGTTCCTTCTTGATATCTCCTACAATGCATCACTGCTACTTCTCATGGAAAGAAAAAACTGAGGATAATAACTTGCTAATTTCCTGGTGATATTTTATAGGAGATCCATTGGTGGTAAGAAAATGTTTTTCCTGGAGGGAGAGATCCAAGATGGCCGATTAGCAACAGCTCAGGAATGTAGCTCCCAGTGAAAGTGCAGAGAAGGAGTGGACACTGCACTTTCTGACGAATTTTTGTTGCCTACAGACTGGGAGATTCCCTGCAGAGGAGCCACACGGGTCGCCAGCGCAACTCTTTTGGCCTGCGCGACTGTTTTGCTGGCGCCCCAGCGCAGCGCTTCCCGGTGCGGAGTATACGGGATGGACGGGCTCGGCTGGTCCCATCCCCACAAGGAAAACAGCAATTGGAAGCGCTGAGGACTGAGAGTTTCACAGCAAGCACAGTGAACCCGGGAAGGTCCGGCTCTGTGGGGAACGGGCATCCACCAAAGGAAAACTAAGAACAGAAAAACTTCATCACCGGGCGCAGAGAGATCCAAGATGGCTGCATAGTAGCAGCTCAGGATTGTGGCTCCCAGTGAAAGTGCAGAGAGCAAGTGGATGCCGCAATTGCAGACGAATTTTTGATGCCCACAGACTGGGAGATTCCCGGCGAAGGAGCCACATGGGTCGCTAGCGCGACTCTTTTGGCCGGTGCGATGCTTCTCGGTTCGGAGTGTACGGGACTCGTTGCCCTTTTAGTCCGGCTCCACTGGTCCCATCCCGACAAGGAGAACAGCAATTGGAAGCGCTGAGAATGGAGAAAGCACAGCTGAACCCGGGAAAGCCCAGCTCTGTAGGGAAGGGGCGCCCCCCGAAGGAAAACTAAGAAACAGGAAAAACTTCATGACCAACAAGCCAGACGTCCACTCAAGAGACCCAATCTGAAAGTCGGCAATTACAAAGACGACAGGTGGATAAATCCACAAAAATGGGAAGAAACCAGTGCAAAAAGGCTGAGAACACCCGAAATCAGAATGCCTCTCCTCCTACCGGGGATCGCAGCTCCTCATCAGC